>BSBK01004580.1:0-10000 GCA_027943335.1 Chamaecyparis obtusa
TACTTGGATTGGGTTGTGTGCTAGGATGTAGATTTAAAATGTGAAAGTTGTTTTTTGGAATGAGCCTCCTTCTTAGATTTAGGATTACCTTGGTAGGGATATAGACTTTCAGCATATGATTAATAAAAATGATGTTAGAAATCTCCCTATTTGTCATTATAAGTTAAGCATATCTTTCTATACCAAAATTTCTACTTATGTATCTTATTTATAAAAATAATGAGCACATATTTTAGATAATAACTACTAAGTATTAGGCCTAGGATTCAACATTCATTAATATCGATCTGTCATGCCAAAGATCTATGATATAAGTACTTCATAATTAATTAAGATAAGACATGTATTAAATCTTGGAAAAATAATATATATCATTACTTACCTTTCCAATTGAATGTGGGATCACTAACCCGGTCATCATAATTTTGATAAATTATCTTTTTTTAGTAATGATTATAAATCATTACATTGTGCACCTAAGAATAAATCACAAATCCTAGATGTACGTTCAAGTTAGCTGTATGCCTGAGATCAATTTATTGTTTGATGTCATGAAGCCATTAGAGACCACGTTTCTTTTTCTTATTTAATGTATTAGTTGTAGTGTTTCACCATTTGAGTTTTTTTAGAAGTCTTTTGAAATGGACACTGTCCTATGAATTAGGGGTCTAAAAAGAAAAACAGAGGTCTCAAATGTCATTACAGATAAGTGTTTGAGAGGTATGCTATGTTTTCCTCACCCCTTGGTTGTTAATGGTGTTAAAAAATTTCTAGGAAAAGTATACCTAGAAAATATTGATCGCACTAGAGTTGACTTTGATATTGTTGTACTATGATCTTGACATTAGCAATGTTTTTTTAAAGGCATAAAGAGATAGTTAGTAATTTGTGTTAAAATGTGTTTCTTAGAAAATACTTAAGGATGATGGAGATCACTCTTAGGAACATTGATAATAACCTTAATACTCCTAATGCATGAAATTATGACAAAGAAAATATAGATGGGAAACTAGTGCCAAAATACTCAATTATCTAGATTGAAGATTGGGAATCCTTTAGAGACAAGGTTGAAGTAAGAACTAGGAATCTTGATTTCCTCCAGGGGCTATTTCATGTTAAATGACCTGCTGAATCTAATTGGTTCACATAATACCTAATGGCAGAAGGTATTGAGGGCTATGAAGAAGTAATCAGAATAGCCAATTTGGTTGACCTAGATTCAGGCGAGGATACAGAGGAAAGGAGGCGGGATGGGATGTAGTTAAAGAACTAGAAGAGGAAGGTTGTGGAGGCCAGCCCTAGTTCATTGATTCCTAGTCATAAAGGGAAGGATGTAGATTTTGAAGCTTTTTAGGGGTGGCTAGTTTTTTTGACATTTTTATAGAATGTGTAGTAGTCTTATCTAGGCTTTGATAGGTTGTTTCAATTTCTTTTAGGGTCAGAAGTTTATGATATAAAAAGGATATTTTTTAGTACCTTTATATATATGGGACATTTTGAAATTTTTATGTCTATATATGAAGCTAATACTTCTGCTCTAGTTGTATAGTCTTTATTTTCATAATGACAAATAGATCATTTATAAGAGCTTTATATATTAAATTTTATCATTAATGAGCTATATTCCCTTTTAGTATTTTTGAATGTTCAATTCATCACTGGCTTTGCGATTTCCAAAATTTGATTCAGGTGTTTTGAGAGTGGATTCTATTACTTAAAGCTTAGTAATAGAATTATTATAATTATTATTCTCTGTATTTGCAAATTTGAAGATGAGATGTTATGGTAGATTTATGGTACTTCTACAATTAAAATTCATCAGATTGAGTTTGTAGACTTTTTTATTTCTTTTCCACTCCATGTGAGTACATGGATATTAATTGGTGGTCTTAATTGTCCTCGAATTCTAGCTATACTTAGGTATGTGTTGGCTTAGGTTTGATTAAATTAGAATTTATTAAGTATATCTATATTTTTATTTTCTAAATTCATTTTCCTATTGAGCAGATTTTATGGAGCATAAAATAAAATGAATGAATCTTATACTTAAATATTATAAATAGATCTATCGTAAATTTCCTCCTCGATTATTGTTATTGGTTAACAACAATATTTAACTATAAAATAGTTTTAAAATATCATTACTATAATAAGTCCAAGAGTATCTGGTAATCAGTTCAACATCAGGAAAAAGAATATATAATCACTAATGTTTCTAAATGTAGATCCTATAATTATTAACTATGGATATTAAACTGGCAGGAAATATTTTTTAATCTATGTAGCAAGGAACAAATTAATCATATTTAGAAGATTTATTCTTTATACCTAACTCTATTTTTTCTAATTTTGGCTCTTGGTATCTTTATTTGTGAGATAGATGATCTAATATATATAAATTACCTCCATTTCAAGATGCCTTCATTATTTTAAGGATTGTTGGGGATATTAAATATTGCATGCCTTGCTTTTATCTATTTACTTTGGGCTTCTACATTGACAATGTCTTTAAAAGGGAAATTGATATCTAGTGAAATTGAATGTTTGAGATGCATAGTATCACTCAAACATTTCAATATCACTAGACATTATTTCTCCTTAGGCATTTCTTTGTTCAAATTTTTTTCTGACCCTTTATGATAAGGAAGATCTTGGGAAAATTTTATTATTATCCAACATGATGTCAACATGTAGCTGATGTTTTTGGGGTTTCTTTAGGGCCTTTGATTTTTTAGATTTGGGAAGAATTTTTCATTTCAAGATATACGATCTCTTAGTTTTGTATATTCAATCCTTTATTAGGTTTTTATTCCTTTTTTAGAGCATTAGCAATCTTGATGTATATGTCTTCATTGTCTTTGTCTTATTCTTTATGACTTCTCATATTTATATTCAGTAAGTCTGGAAGCGGGGTTCTTACTTGGGATTTAGTTCCTTTAGCTATGACCTTCTATTCTTAGGCCTAGTCTTTTATTTTTAAATTTTTCATATGTACGTTAATTTATTTGTGTCATGGATCTATGAGTAGGCTTATCTTTAATTTGTATCAAAAGAACTATTAAGTTCGGTCAATTTTTAGGCATCTAGGTGTTTGATCCTAAGTGTGGTTTTTGAACTATCGTATAATTAATCGCATCATATATTCATCTAGGATGTTTAACAGATGCATGTTCCTTTCATATTCCCTTCATAGGTCCTCTATGGAATTAGTTAAACCCTTCCTTAGTTGAGTTTCAACATAGGCCCGACTCCTTTTAGGTAGTGGAGTGGAGACAATAACTAATCTTCAGGGACCTTTTTCACAAATAGCTTTTGATGGATATATCACTCATAGAATGATTAAAGAAATGATGATCTTCTCTCACTTTTTGGTTATTAGAGCAGTCTATAGGATCTTGGGAAATGAATTCATATGCAATATCAATTTTATTCGGTTCTTTCATATATTATCTATGTTTGTTGCAATGGTACATATGGTGGAATTTGAGAAATGCGGAATAGAGAGATTAGGTAGAAGATTATTAAAAAACATGTATCTTTGTGATCTGGGGAAGGTGTTGGAAAACATCTATGAAGATTGAATGATTCCCAATACCATGTAATTATGATTTAAATTTAATAGATAGGAACATTGTCCCTAGATTCCTCATCATCTTTATAGCTGATTAAAAGGGATATAGGAAATGGAAGTCAGTTATAAAATTGAATGTAGACTTCCTGATGCACTTTTTGGACATGTCAGATTTCCTCCTTCGATTGTTTGGATTGACTACTTTATGAAGGAGGACTTGGTTGGTTCATGGGAGGATGTTGACAACATCAATCTGGAGTTCATCAAACCAGATGACCCTTTGACGAGTTATCAAACTCAGATGTTACATCATCTCCTTAATTTGATTTTTATTTTATGAAGATTTTATGTGGGACTCTTGTTTACATCTTGGGGTCATCATTTAAATAAGGATTATTTTCATCTTACTTTTCTCATCTTCGAACTGTGATTATTTGATATATATATAATATATATATATATATATATATATAATATATATATATATATATTCTTTTAATCTTTATTTAATATGTCTATCTCTGTTCTCCCTATATTTTATTGATTCTCCATGATTAGTGAAAAACTAAATACTATTATTTTCTTTTAAAAAAATCATCTATCTCAAATACAGAGTTATGGTAACATTAGAAAGATAATGTAGCTTCTAGTTTGATTGTGTTAGAATTTTTAACATCAACTTTACATCTATTTAATGATCATCTCTCTATTTCAATTATCATAACATATGATAAAAAAATATTATAATTTAAGATATAGGAAAATAATGAAAAACTTCTCATTAAAGACGAAATAGCAATCAAATTACACTTTTATTTATATTCTTATAATTTATTTTTAATAGTTAATTTGCTAGAAATGAATTGTCCATACAAGAGTCAGAATGTCTTCTAGTGCATTTTGATTTCCTACAGTAAAATTGTAGTAAACAATCTACATTTGTTTGGGCAAGAGGGACTGAATGATTATTTCAAAGTCTCCTTTTTTCTCGGTACTTAGCTTTCTAGTAAAACTTCCCGCGTCCCATCATTATGCACCGAGTTAAATTTTATGTGTATCTACAGCAAGAAACAACTCCACATCAAAAAATGTTATGTGTGTCAACGGGCGCAAGAAACAATTCCACAGTTTCTTTTATGTTACAACTGGAAATAAGCCGCCCGTTTCATTCCAGACAACTGAAAACATTATTTATCCCTATTCAAAGCCGGCAGAACAATTATTTATACCTTTGTAGTTGGAATGCAAACATTTCCTATAAATTGAATCGTTTGCTTTTGGAATTTCATCTCAACTGTCATAACCTCCTTATGGGTCGCAGAATGTATTTCTTTGTGTTTTTGTTTGCATTTGTACTGCTGCTTTCTTTACTCTCTAATGGTGGTGAAAACCACAGTATCAACCATAGTTCAGGTGTGTTAAATTTTTTTAATGAATATAATCCTATTTATATGTTCAGTAGACTAGTATGGTCGGTTGTGTATGGCTTACAAGATCTTCCTGTGAATCAGTTGATCATTAATTGTCCAACAATTTTCATGGTTAATTACTTACTATTTGTTTTGAATGCAGCATCAAAACTCTATGGATGGGATAAAGCGAACTCTTTCATGGGATCTTCTTGTATGTATTTTATTTTAATCGTTGATAAAAAAATTATTTGACTGTCATTTTATAACAACATACTCTAAAATTCAATTTACTATCTTCTTTTCGAGATATGAATTTCAAACTTTCATTTACTTTATTCTTTTCTAAATATGAATTTCATTTAACTTTGCAGCGAAGCACCTTGGTTGGCACTCTGGACGGTCTCTCTATGGAAACAGATAACGCCTTCTGTCAAAATCATTGTTGTGTCAAGTATAGTGTATCCTGTTGTTGTCGAACAATTGAATCATCTTGAATCAACTTTTATGGCTTTTAGTTTGTTGTTGAAGATGCATTTTATATAAACAAATGGAATCTATGAAAATAAATTTGATCGTATTAAATTTTTGTTCTCACCCAACTCAAGTTTGTTTACCTTTAAAAACTCTAAAGCAGCTTTGGTTCTTGTTTTATTAGGTGTGTAAATCAGTCAAAGATTCATTTTACGACAATACAAATTTAGGTAACTTATCATCTCATTGTTCAGAGTCTTGAGACCCACGTATATAACATGATTAATTAATTGAGGCAAGCGCAAACTACGGAAGTAATTATGCAACTAATAGTTGTTCTCTGGAATTTGTGTTGTTTTTGTTAAGGAGGTAGTACATGGTTAAGGAGGTATTGCATGTTGAAGAGAGTTTGAACTGGACGAAGAAAAGCATAACTTGTTGTTTTATAAAGATTCGTATTAAAATTGAACAAACACAAGCGAGGTATATGGTGACAGATGCAACTGTCATATTTTTGACAGAGTATCTATTGTTTAAAATTAATTAATCTAAAATTGTAAAGTATTCGTATATAAATCATGTGTGTGCGCGCATATATTTCCTTTCAGCACTACGTCTGAAAGAAGAAATGGTAGGTCAAGAAATGGAAAAATAATAATTCAACCTAACCTAGCCTATGACATTAAAATGCACTAGAAAGCTCTAATACAAATATAACTAGTAATTGCAACTTGGTTTGCAATTTTTATGCTGAATAGATATTATGTTATTTAATTTTTTTAGTAGATACAATTGTTCATGAATAATTATTAAATAGAAGTAAATTATTATTTATTAATGGAGAAAGGTGACCCAAATCAGTAAAGAGAATCCTGGAATGACTTCCTATTTTATATATTATTTAGTTTCTTATTTTATTAATTTACAGATAGTATATTTCGTAATAATAATTTGTTAGTTAATTTTAAATTGAATTGTATAATTTGATTTTAAATTTTAATATTGATTTATTTATAAGAATATAAAAATTATCCAAAATATTGAATGTATTTAATATAATTAGTAAGTGTGAATATAAATATAAAAGTGTAATTTATAATATATATTTTAATTTATATATATATATATATATATATATATATATATATATATATATATTATATATATATATTATATATATATATATATATATATATATATATTATATATATATATATATATATATATATATATATATATAATATATATATATATATATATATATATATATAATATGGTAATGGTCGCTTTATCTTTGGATAAAAATACCTTCAGTCAGGTGATCTTTGAACGAAATAAAGTATTGATATAGTATACAGTGATAATGAGGTTCTCAGTCAGTCGTTGAGTCTCCAAATACAAGTTGGCGTTGTATTTTGCTGGTCCCAGATCTCTAAATCATTCACAACGGTTAGTTCTTTTAGTTTGTGACCTTCCGATTTCAATGGTCGTGTGTTTCTCATGATTCTGGCACTTATGTGTCAAGCGTTCAGCGACACGGTTATCTCGAAGTCTCCCACTGTAGTGGTTAAGTTATGA
Organism: Chamaecyparis obtusa; assembly: GCA_027943335.1. Taxonomy (NCBI): domain Eukaryota; kingdom Viridiplantae; phylum Streptophyta; class Pinopsida; order Cupressales; family Cupressaceae; genus Chamaecyparis; species Chamaecyparis obtusa. Next base: position 7,033 of record BSBK01004580.1, read on the forward strand.
GGGTAAAAGTATAATCCTATGTCGCACTAAAGGACAAACTAAGAGGGTCCGGCCGGAACCACATAGCACCCTCTAGGCGCCATGTGGCATCTATGTGGCGGGGGGGGGGGGGTGGCGATCAGACCCCCAAAAGTCTATATAAGAAAAAAAAAAAGGAGGCCCACGTGGGTCATTTGCATTCAGTGACTTCAGGCTTGTGAGGAGAGCTATAGAGGAGTTTCGGTTGGAAGGGGTAGGTACTTTTTTAATTTTTTAATTTCAATGTTTTTTAATATTTTTTTTTAGTTGTTTTTTTTAATTTAGTATTAAATAATTATAATTTAATTAAAAAATATTTATTTTATAATTGTTTTTTGTTTAATTAATATTAGATAATTGTAATTTAAATATAAATATTTTAATTTAATAGTTATTTTTGTTTATTTAGCTTTATTTTTTTTAATTGTAGAATAAAATAATATGATTTTATGTAGATTGAGTTATGTAATTAATATAATCTTTTTTTTCAGTTAATAAAATATGTTAGTTATTTAATTAATTTAATTTTGTTACATATGTTTTAATTTAATTTTGTTAGAAACTAACATAAACAAAAATTGCATCCAAACCAATTAAGACCTAATACCTAACCAATTAAAACCTAATAAGTGACTAATATTTAACTAATTAAGACCTATTAATTGACCGATTAAGACTTAACATGTGACTAATATGACTAATAACACCTAAATTGATTAATACGACCTAATAAGACCTAATACCTACTTTAATAAGACCTAATAGTCCACCCTTAAGAACTCATAGGACCTATACTTAACATGTATGTTTAAATTTGTAGTTTATGTATGCACGTTTAAATTTGTAACATGTATGTTTCTTAAATTTCTAACATGTGACTAATATGACCAATTAAGATAGACCTAACATGATTAATATGACCCCTTAAGACTTAATAGGATTAATACCACATAAACAACATAAACAAAAATTCTAGAAATCAATAAGACCTATTAAACCTCTAACACTAGAAACTAACATAAACAAAAATCTCATCTAAACTAATTAAGACCTGATACCTAACCAATTAAGACCTAACAAGTGACTAATATTTAACCAATTAAGACCTATTAATTGACCAATTAAGACTTAACATGTGACTAATATGACTAATAACACCTAAACTGATTAATATGACCTAATAAGACCTAATACCTACTTTAATAAGACCTAATAGTCCACCCTTAAGAACTAATTGGACCTATACTTAACATGTATGTTTAAATTTGTTGTTCATGTATACAGGTTTAAATTTGTAACATGTATGTTTCTTAAATTTCTAGTTCATCTATGCACGTAACATGTATGTTTCTTAAATTTCTAACATGTGACTAATATGACCAATTAAGACATACCTAACATGATTAATACAACCCCTTAAGACTTAATAGGATTAATACCACATAAACAACATAAACAAAAAATCTAGAAATCAATTAAGACCTATTAAACTCTAACACTAGAAACTAACATAAACAAAAATTCTATCTAAACCAATTAAGACCTAATACCTAACCAATTAAGACCTAATAAGTGACTAATATTTAACCAATTAAGACATATTAATTGACTGGAGTTAAGACTTAACATGTGACTAATATGACCAATTAAGATAGACCTAACACGATTAATACGACCCCTTAAAACTTAATAGGATTAATACCACATAAACAACATAAACAAAAATTCTAGAAACCAATTAAGACCTATTAAACTCTAACACTAGAAACTAACATAAACAAAAATTCTAGTCTAAACCAATTAAGACCTAATACCTAACCAATTAAGACCTAACTAGTGACTAATATTTAACCAATTAAGACCTATTAATTGACCAATTAAGACTTAACATGTGATTAATAGGACTAATAATACCTAAATTGATTAAAATTACCTAATAAGAACTAATAGTCCACCCTTAAGAACTAATAGGACCTATACTTGACCAATTAGGATGAATATGACCTATTAAGACCTAATAGTCCTACCAATTAAGACCTAACATGTGACTAATACTTGACCAATTAGGACCTATTAATTGACCAATTAAGTCTCATTAATACAAGTAACATGTGACGATTAATACGACCCCCTTAAGACTTAATAGGATTAATATGTTTATTAAATTTGTATGTACACGTATATATAGATTTCATTTTAAAACTAGATGATCTTAAATTTGTATGTATGTATGTTTAAATTTGTAGTTTACATGTATGCATGTTTAAATTTGTAACATCTATGAACGTAACATGTATGTTTCTTAAATTCAAGTATGTACATGTGCAGAGATCTATATATATTTTCTTGTTTACCTATTACACATGGCATTGGGTAGAGGTTTCAGCTGATTCAGGAGAGCCTAGTGTTCATGGGAGGGACCTCGTAGTGGTAGTGGTACTAGTAGTTGCTCCTCTCGTAGATTAGCTGATATAGCACAGGCTAGATAGAAGCTATTTGCAGACACTATTAAGAGATTGACATGAGCATTACATGTCCTAGATCAGATGTTAGCTTCATCCACAAGCATTCCCAATAGGGAAAGGGTGAACATTATTAGAGATGAGTTGGTGCGTATGGTTGACACAGTTCAACCATACAACCCATATGATACTATGAGCATTGATAGATTCTATGCTTCTTTGTCTCATAGTGTTACTGGTATTGTGAAGTACAGTGACATTGATATAGTTGTTTCCACCCCCTATGGTAAAGGAGATGTTTCCTCATTATTGAGACCTAAATAAGGTAAGAGGGTACATGCCTACAAGATGTGAGGATGACTTGGTGGGACCATTTATATATCCTTGATGGTTTCCTGCTCACCACATGTGGACCCAGAAGGATGAGTTTCCACTATATTTCTGCAAATAATTGTTTGCAGAATTTCATTTGCACCTTGATGTTGATT
>BSBK01004580.1:15000-17500 GCA_027943335.1 Chamaecyparis obtusa
GGAAGATCAGTCATCAGATGGACTTGATCCTAGGAGCGAGTTTGCTGAATAAGGCAGCACACAGAATGACACCTGCAGAAAGTGAGGAGTTGAACAGACAAGTACATGAACTGTTACAGAAAAGATTGATCCGTGAGAGTCTGAGTCCCTGTGCTGTACCAGCAGTATTAGCACCAAAGAAGAATGGAGAATGGAGGATGTGTATAGATTCTAGGGCAATAAACAAGATCACAATCAAGTACAGGTTTCCATTGCCACGAATGGATGATATTATGGACTGGTTGAGTGGAGCTGTGTATTTCTCAAAGATAGATCTGAAAAGTGGATATCATCAGATTCAGATTAGAGAAGGAGATGAATGGAAGACTGCCTTCAAGACAAAAGAAGGACTATATGAGTGGTTAGTCATGCCTTTTGGGCTAACCAATGCACCGAGCACTTTCATGCGGCTCATGAACGAGGTTCTGAAAGAATTTCTGGGTAAGTTTGTCATTGTTTACCTAGATGATATTCTGATATTTAGTAAGACATTAGATGAGCATATGATGCATATTCGTATGGTATTTGAGAAGTTGAGAGAAGAGAAATTGTTGATTAATTTGAAGAAGTGCAGTTTTGTGAAGAAAGAGTTAGTGTATTTGGGATTTGTAGTTTCAGCAGAAGGTCTAAAAATGGACCCAGAGAAGGTGCAGGCTATCCTTGAATGGCCTACTCCAAGGAGTGCTACTGAGGTAAGATCTTTTCATGGTCTAGCTAGCTTTTACAGAAAGTTTATCAAAAATTTTAGCAGTATTTGTGGACCCTTGACTGAAACAATGAGAGGGGATAGAAAAGAGTTTAAGTGGACTAATGGGGCAGAAAAAAGTTTTCAATTGTTGAAACAAAAAGTTACAGAACAACCAGTTTTAGCACTTCCAGATTTTAATAAGGTGTTTCAAGTAGATTGTGATGCTAGTGGTACTGCAATAGGAGCTGTTATGAGCCAAGAAGGTAAACCTGTTGCTTATTTCAGTGAGAAGTTAAATGATGCCAAGAGGAAATATTATATTTATGATCAGGAATTTTATGCTATAGTTCAGGCATTAAAGAAGTGGAGACATTATCTGCTTCCTAAGGAGTTTGTTTTGTATACTGATCATCAAGCTTTGCAATATTTGAATAGTCAAGGAAAATTGAATCAAAGACATTTGAAACGGGTTGAGTTTTTGCAGAATTATACATTTGTTTTGAAACATAGGAGTGGAAAGTCTAACAGGGTTGCAGATGCTCTTAGCAGAAGGCAACTATTGCTGACAGAGATGCAGATTGAGGTGGTTGGGTTCAAGGAACTCAAGAATTTGTATCCAGAGGATCCTGATTTTGGTGAAGCTTGGAAAGCTTGTACAGAACCTATTACTCTAGACAGGACGAAATGGTTAGATTTCATCATCCAGGATGATATGCTATTCAGAGGGAGTCAGTTGTGCATTCCACGAAGTTCTATGAGGGAGAATCTCATCAAGGAGAAGCATAGTGGAGGATTGGCTGGACATTTTGGTCGTGACAAAACCCTTGGTTTGGTTAGTGAGAATTATTATTGGCCACAATTGCAGCAAGATGTGAAGAAGTTTGTACAGAGTTGCAGAGTATGTCAGATGATGAAAGGAGTGAAGCAGAATATAGGGTTGTATCAGCCATTACCCGTACCAGAGAAGCCTTGGGAGGATATCAGCATGGACTTTGTTCTTGGTTTACCGAGGACACAGCGGGGACATGATTCAATTTTTGTAGTAGTTGACCGATTTTCAAAGATGGCACATTTCATTCCCTGCAAGAAGACTAATGATGCTGTTCATGTAGCAGAATTGTTTTTCAGAGAAGTAGTGAGACTTCATGGTTTGCCAAAGACCATAGTTTCAGATCGGGACACTAAGTTTGTTGGATATTTCTGGCGTACATTGTGGAAGAAGTTGAAGACAGATTTGAAGTTTAGTTCATCACATCATCCACAGACTGATGGACAGACAGAGGTGGTGAATAGAAGTTTGGGAAATTTGCTGAGATGTTTGGTTGGAGATAAGCCAACAGTATGGGATTTGATTTTACCACAGGCGGAATTTGCATACAATAATTCTGTCAACAGGAGCACTGGTAAATCACCATTCCAGATTATATATGGAAGTAGTCCAAGAAATGCATCTGAATTGAGGAAGATAGATAAAGGAGAAATAAGTAGTGCTGAAGCTGAGGATTTTGCAGAACACTTGAAGAACATCCATGAAGAGGTGAGGAAGCATATTACCAAGATGAACGCACAGTATAAGGCTAAGGCAGATGAGAAAAGGAGGTATAAGGAATTTTAGGTTGGTGATGAAGTCATGGTTCATTTGCGGAAGGAGCGGTTTCCAGTTGGTACATATAACAAGATGAAAATGAAGAAGTTTGGACCATGTAGGATACTGAAGAAACATGATTCAGGGAATGCATATGAGGTAGAATTGCCTATCGAGCTAAATATTTC
>BSBK01004580.1:20000-200000 GCA_027943335.1 Chamaecyparis obtusa
GGGACCTATGCTAACTAAGATGAAACCTCCAGATTCTAGGCTGGTTCCTCTTGGATAATCACCTTGATCTACTTCTTGCTATGAAACTGTAAATCTTTTGAGGGAAAGGGATAGAGGGAATGCTTGGAAAGGGAAATAACAGAAAGCAAATCTACCTACTAGGTGATGCACCGAATTGAAATGAACATAATATACTGACAACATTAGCATGAAAGATCTCAGATCTAATAAGACACAATCTTTCTAACCAGGCTTGCATAAGTATTTCACAGAAGAGCCTGAACATAAGACACAAACTGTGACCTAGAAGCAAACGTTCTCTTCAGCAAAAGGGTATAGGAATGAGACAGAGAGACAGGGGGCTGAACTATACCCACAAACTCAATCCAATCAGATCATACACAATAGTACACATGTGAGCTAAAAGAAAGAAGGGCTCTGGAACTTTGAGATTTCTCTAACTAAACCAGCATATCATATTCAAATAAGAGAAATGTAGACAAGTGAAAGACCAGAGGGTAGAATAAATGCCACAGATAGTCTCTATTTAAACTGCAATTTCAATGAAAGGTTACACACTATAAAAGTTAGAGGGCAGAACATATGCCACAGATAACTCCCAAGAAAGAGGATAAATTATTTTTTTAAAATGCAAAATCTCTGAGCTCCAAAGCTCTCAAAAAAAAATATTATATACATTCTCAACTACACACAGGCAGGAGTCAGAAATCTAACTAGGGTTACATAGTTATTCAATTCCTTACCAAACCCTAGAGGTAGAAAACCTCATCAAAACCTCTGAGAACAAATGGCCAGTAGATCATATCTTCTCCTTGCGTGTTGATCCTGTACTGAGCTCACCTGTAGACATAAGAACCTCAATCCAACTAACTCACCTGCAACTCCACTCATCCATGAAGGCTCTCAAATCTAATCATATCTTCTCAGGATAGCATTGTGACAAAAATGGTGCCAAATTTTTTGTCATCATCTCTTGGCATGGAAACATGGTAAAGGACTCTCCAACCACCGGCTAGCAATCACCTCCATCTTCTTCAACCACCATAGTCCTGGAGACATAAATTCTTCAAGCTACCTACACCTGCAAACATCTCTAGAGAAGATAACCCGCAAAAAAAAGAAACGCACTACTTAAAAAAACATTGGTTGCATGATTGCATGAGGGAAAAATCTGCATGTGATCATGCGACAAGCCTTCTTTGGATCTGCTATTTTTCCACTCAAGACACCTGGTTTCACCTTGGCACGCTTGGACCAATGAGAATCGAACATGTTGGCACACCTGTCAGCTTGGGCCCATGAACCCGGCAAGACCAATCTAATGGTAGTCACATGATCACATGGGCCAGAAAATTCCATCGCAATCATGCGACAACTATAGCTCTTCGAAGATGTCAGAACCCCACTGACCGCCTAAGAAATCCAGCCCCACCTCAAGCCTTTACTACGCAAATTCAGACCCATGACAAATATTCATCATCAGCCGACCAATGGAACATGGGCATGTCACCACTCGAGGACCCACTAGCAGCTATCGAAGTCCCCGCTGATCGCTGACCACTTGTTGCATGATCACATGTGGCTAGGAAGGCCTATGCGTTCATGCGACCAACCGCATGATGTTAACTATTGGACCGTTAACCACTTTTTGGCTTGTCGCATGGTCGCATGCGGTCTTGAGACTGCATGCAATCATGCGACCAACATAAAAATAGCTTCTATACTACCAACTGGGCCCATGGCCCACTGAGATCTTTGCTGACCTATCTCCACATCATGAACCTTCGACCAATCAGGAGCTTTACACATCAGCAAAATCTGACAATGAACCCACCAATCAAAAGCGCTATGTTTTAAGGAAGATCGATGGTTGTCGTATGATTGCAAGGCATAAGATTAAACCTTGTGATCATGAGACAACTGACCAATTAAATAGATTAACCTTCTTAATCAAAATGCTTAGAACATTAATAAACTGGGCCCAGCCGGCATGTGGTATTCTTTCATTTCCCATTGATGGTTTGTACAACACTGAGATCACCAAATATAACATTAACCACTCGCTAGAGGTTACGCGAACACGTGACTATGAAAATGCTAGGTCACTGAATGAAAAGTACTTAACTACCAAAAACAAGAGATCAAGCCACCACAGTGGATTTTTGAAGAGCTAGGGCCCACCTCGGTCATAGTCACGCACATAGGAAATGAATGCTGTCAGAGGAAGAAGTGCAAAATAGTGAAGGTTGAAAACATCCTGGGTTTTTAGACCAAAAGCCAGAAAACACAGAGGGTTTTCGACACTGAACAATTTTTGGAAAACTGCAAGATGATAATTTCCTACAACATTAAAACTTGAATATCTCTGAGGGCTTTGCGATTTAGCATGTGCGATCTGAATTGGAGCATGATGACACATCAAAGAACATGGGGCCAAGGGTGCTAATCCTAAAGCTTTGTGGATCAACTTCCCAAAAAAGAAAACAAGTTGCAGCAAGGACTGTGGCCAAAATTGAATGATGGGAATTTTGGGTAACATTTTGGTGACCTCTACGGGATGTCATCTTGCTAGACATGGATCAATGGCCTTGACATATCCATTGGGCATAGGAGTCATTCTGAGCACAAAACTTTGACAGAGAAAAAACTAAACCAGCAAGACAAACTATGCACAGGGACTTTTTGGAAAGCAGGAAACTAACCTAGAAAGCAGGGAAAGAAAGAAAGAAACACATATTTACAAAAATTTACAGAGAGGCATTAACCTCAAAGCAAAGCTTCAAGTAGAAACCATTCACTAAGATTGGTAGGGCATCTCCTTCAAGAGTTGAAAGTTGAAAAGAATTGGGGCCCTTGCACTCTGTGATTACAAATGGTCCACCCCAGAATGAATCAAACTTTGTATGTCTACCAGGTTTTGAATTTAACTCATCCCATTTGAGGACAACATCACCAACTTTGAAGTTCCTGATCCTAGCTCTTTTGTCAAAACTCCTCTTTGTTTGATTTTGATGGAATTCCATATCTTGCATTGATTTTTTTCTGATCTCCTCTAGCTCCATCAATTGGGCATACCTGATTTGCAAGGGATCACTTTCTTCAAATAGGGCATATTGAGCGGCTAAGTCTAGAGCTGGTAATTTAGTTGAAATAGATAGCTTAGCCTCTTTTCCATACCACAACATATATGGGGAATTACCAATGATCTTTTTCAGGGTAATTCTATCTAACCACAAGGCATATCTCAATTTAGTATGCCAGTACCTTTGATTGTCTTGCAGGGTCCTTTTGATTATTCTTATCAGATTCTTATTTGATGACTCTACCAAACCATTCCCCTAAGGATAGTAATTGGAACTTGTATTCAGATAGATGCCATTCTTGACTGCCCACTCTAAGAGTTTGAGGCCTGTGAATGCCAATGCATTATCTGAAATGATGGAATCAGGAGTACCAAATCTATGAATTAAATCATCATAAAAACTTAAAACAACATTCTCATTAGCTTCCTTCAAAATAACTACCTCTGTCCACCTAGTGAAATAATCGATTGCGGTGATTATCCACTTGTGTCCTGCACTAGATGGAGGGTTAATCATGCCAATGAAATCTATACCCCACTTCATGAAAGGCTACTTTGTTTTGACTGACTGAAGGGGAAGAGTAGCAAGTCTTTCTTTTCTTGCAAACATAGCACATTTGATGCATTTTCTAACATAATCATTACTATCCTTGAAGATAGATGGCCAATAGTACCTAGCCCTCATGATTTTAAAAGTAGTGGTCCTAGGAGAAAAGTGACCTCCAGAGGATCCATCATGAAACTCAAATAGGACATCTCCTATCTTTTTTAAATCAATGCATCTTAGGAGGACACCATTGTGATCCTTTCTGAAAAGAATTTCATCTATCAGCACAAAAGGAACAGATTGAAATCTATAATACCTTCTTTTTGCTAAATCCAAACTTGCAGGACATTGTCCTATCTTCAAATAATTGATCATATTAGGCAACCAACTTGTTTCCTTGGCTTGCTCTTCAATAGAATGCACAACCAAAGATGCATCCATTTGCTCTAATTTCCTTGAACTTTCATCTTCTGCCAAGTGTTCACAAAGGCCTCTTCCTCTAACCGGCTTGGTAGTCTGAATATCTATATCATACTCCATCACCTTGGTGATCCAACCAGCTCTTTTCTCATTAAGGTCCTTGGAAAGGAGAAATTCTTTGACACTTGGATGAGTAACTTTCAAATGTACCTTGCTATGGGTCAATAGATATTTGAACTTCTTAAGGCTCTTCACCACAACAAGCACATGTTTCTCTACAAAAGAGTATCTTTGTTCATACTCCTCTAAACCTTTGCTAAAGAAAGCAATAGGCTGCTCTAATCCATCTGAATTTTCTTGGGCAGCATTGCAGATATGGCATCATGACCTCCATAAGCATAAAGGATAAAATCCTTACTAAAATTTGGGTTTAATAGGGTAGGAGCTTCTGTTAAGGCCTCTTTGATAGCTTGGAAGTTAAATTTTCCCTCTTTAGTCCAACTAAAAGCTCAACTTTTCTTCAACATGGCTGTCAAAGGTTTGAGTAATTCAGCAATGTTAGACAAGAATCTCCTAACAAAGTTAATCTTTCCTATGAAAGATTGGAGACTTTTCTTGTGATGTGGTAGGGGTAGCTCTAGGATAGCTGCAATTCTCTCAGGATCCACTATAATTCCTTCTTTGGATACTACATATCCCAACAATTTCCTTTCATGAATTGCAAACACACATTTCTTGGGATTAAGAGATATCCCAAATTCTCTACACCTTTCAAAAATCTTCCTCAAATGTTTGATGTGATCTACTGCATGTTTGGAATAAATAGTTATGTCATCTAGGTAGACCAACACAAACTCATACATGAGGCTTTTAAAGGCCATATCCATTGCCTTTTGAAATATAGTACCTGCATTTGACAAACCAAAGGGCATTTTTTGATATGCCATGGTTCCCCACTTGGTTGTGAATGCAGTCTTATATTGATCCTCTTCTTTTACTAAGATCATATTATATCTTGAATAGCCATCCAATAATGAAAATCTCTCAGATCCAGAGACACATTGTAGAATTTGTTCCATAGAGGGTAGTGGATGGTGGTCTTTTAGTGAGGCTCTATTCAAATCCTTGAAGTCAACACATAACCTTAGCTCCCCATTTTTCTTCTTGACTAGAACAAGGTTGGAAACCCAACTAGTATGCTTGATGGGGTAGATGATGCCACTTTCTATTAGTTTGAGCACTTCTTTATGCATAAGTGGTTCAAGCTTAGGATTAACAGGCTTTTACTTTTGTCTTACTGGTTTGGCATTAGGTTCTAATTCAATAGTGTGCTAAGCAAGGGTAGGGTCAAAACCTTTAAGATATTCATATTTCCATGCAAAAACATCATTGAATTCTATGAATAATTGAGTGTAAGCTTGCTTTTTTGAATCAGTGTTCACTTTTCCAAATTGTAGGCTCTTACCTAGTTCCAGCTCTAATTCAACACAATGTTCCTGTTCGACTACCAAGACAACTTTATTTCTCTTGACTTCATCATCCTTATTGAAGAGAGTCTCCAATGTAACCAGACCTCTAGGCATCTTATTGGACTTCAGTTATAGTACCTGATCACCATAGTTTTGTGATAGCCTATCTTGATTATGCTATGAAAAAACATCTTCTTCAAACAAGAACTGCAGAATTTGTTCATCATTGTCAAACACTTGCCAATTGACATCATTATCAGGAATAGATGGTCTGACAATAATCTTGATGTGTTGCTGATTTTTTTCTTTTGAAATGCTATTGGGGATGTCAAACTAAGATCCAACAACAACTAACCTATCTACATTTTGATTTAATTTTCTAGGAATAGCAACAATATTGAAAGCACAAAAATCTTCAATTGCATCCCAAACTCTATGTTTGTATGCTTTCAAAGTGTCATTTTTGGTTGCACTTATCTCTTTCACTTGACTGACGACAAGTTCACTGTCACCATATACTTTTAAGGCCTTAAGCCCTCTTTTTCTAGTCCATTCTAGTCCATTGACTAGACTTTCATATTCTACAGTGTTGCTGGTGCAGGAAAAACTGAATCTAAAGGTAGTATAATACCTCTCTCCTTTTGGGGACACTAGCATAGCGCCACCACCAGAAGCATGTCTACTTCTTGCCCCATCAAAGAATAGCTCCCAAACTTGATTGCTTTGATCCTTTGAATCATTTTCCTCTTTGAGAAGGCTTGGTTCTTTCAATCTAGCTTCTTGTATCAAATAATTTCCCAAACCAAAATCCCAAACAAGGTGTTCTAATTCTCTTTCATCTAGGAAAATATCAGGGATATTTTCTATTTAGGTGCTTGCCTCACTAATGGTTTGGAAGTCACTGCTATCAAATATGGGGCAGTTTGCATTAATCGAATTGGACACATATGGCTCTACATGGTGTGCTACCAATTTCTCTGATTTAATGGTAACCTTGGTACCATATCTTGTGTGGAAGAGCATGTGAGACCAATCAGAGATAGATAACCACCTATCTTGGCTGTGAATTCTCTTGATAAACATATAACAAATAATGCAGGGATATCTATGATATATATGTCAAGGAGGATGGAAAAATTAGGACTATCATGGAGAACTAGATTAGTATCTTTGGCCACACCTATAGTACTGACTGAGGATCCATCAAGTTGTGTGACATTCTTTTGGAAGGGTTCATATTTCAGTCCTAATTGGTCAACCACTTTCTTGGGCATTATAGTACTAGTAGCTCCACTATCTACCATGCAATTATGTACTAAAGAATCTCCAATAATTAAAGATACATAAAAGGGAGGTGGCTTCAAATTCCTACCTTGCATGGTATTGCTTTTGGGGTTGCTTCTTGGAGTCTCCTTTTCTTGATTAGTGTTAACCAACACTAGCTTTGTAGTTTCTCTTGCAGGTTGAGGAGTTGCTACTTCTGACATAGCCTTCTTCAAAATCTCAGGTTGTCCTGGAATAGACAAAGAGTCCCACATGGACATGGTGACATTCACCTTCTTTATGTTGTCTACAATGTTATAAGGTGCCACAGTGTGTATCTTTTGTTGTGCCTTTACTATGATGGGCTCTACCTCTTTTGGAACTTGGCCTTCTTTTCTTGTGATTATAGGAACCTTCTTAGATATGGTAAGAGCAACTTGTTGTGTTGGCTCTATAGATGTAGTAGCTTGGGTACCAGAGTCAGCTCTCTCCATATCTTGAGCTCTTCTTTTTTCTCTTGTATAGGCAACAAATGCAGCATCATCATTGACTCCACTAAAGTCTAGTTGTTCCCAATTAAAGAGAGTAGTCTCATGCTCTTGTGATTCTTTTTGAGGCATTGACTCACTAGAAGAAGCCTCTGGTTGAGCTTGTGAGGCATTCTGAACAATTAGAGCTTGGTTCATCCATCCATTTGAACATGTGGCCTGATTGTGAGGCTAATTGCAAGGAAAACACCATTCATTTTCCATGGCCATATTGTTTTGACTAGGTACCATCTCCCTCACTAGATTTGCAGCATTAAGAGGTGCAGGGTTGTATGGTTGAAAAGGCCTTTGACTAAAATTTTGCCTTTTTCCTTGGTAGCCTCCTTGGTATTGTGGCCTATTTTGTTGATAAGGTTGTCCCTAATTTTGACATTACTGACTAGGACCTTGGCCTTGTGACCGAAAGGGTGGTCTAATTCCTTGATTTTGCTTCTTCAAATTTGTGACCTCCTTGGTTAGAGTTTGCAACAAGTTTGTCATCTCTTGCATACTAGTCTGCTGACTAGTCTTTATCTTCTGCAACTCTTGAGAGAAACCTGCCTAAGCATGTTCTTGGCCACTAGTACTAGCTTTAGGTGCTAATATGGTAGGGATAGGGGTAAATGGGGGTACTTGTGTAGGTGCAATGGGCTGGAGATTAGGAAAAATAGGCATAGGAGGTCTCCTAGCTATCACACCTACTTGAATTAAAAAGTTTTCAGCCCTGACAGCAGTATCAAAGGCTTGGGGTAAAGAGGAACCACCCATAGACTAGATCATGATAGATATTTGACCATTCAGACTTTGAAAATAATATAAAAAGGCATGGTCAGCTGATGGCCTTACTGAGATTGGGATTCTATTCCATGTTTTAAGAAATCTACTATTATAGTCTGTCATTTGCTCTTGAGGGTCTCTTTTAATAGTTGTCAATTGCTCAACTAGAGATAAATTATCTAATTTATCCTCAAAATGCTTACTTAAAGTATCCCCTAATGCATCCCAAGAAGTAATAGAACCAACAGCTAATGTTCTAAACCACTCAAGAGCTTTACCTTTTAGAGATGCTGCTAATAACTTTGTGGCTACATCTTCTTGTGTTATATTGTGAATGTTGCAAATGGTAGTCACATCTCTTATGTGCTCAAAGGCTATAGTCTGCCCTTCACTAGTGAAATTAGGTAAGCTTTTTAATGCCACCAAGGGCACATCATGGTGCATTGCAAAGTCAAGAGGACTCCCTTGGTTGAAAGGTGCAAAAGAAAACTACTTAGCCATTGTAGGAGCTTGAATTTGAAGATTAACAACTATATGAGCTATATTTTCTGTTGGGTTTGAATCTTCTCCTTCTTCTTCAAGATCTCTGGTTAAAGATCTTCCTCTTCTTCTAGAATGAAATGTATTAGGAGGTGTAGATTGAACTCTCCTTGTAGGAGATTCTCTTTGAGTTGACCTACCTTTGTAGCTTCCTTTTGAGGGAAACTCTAAAAATTGAATAGGCTTTGAGCTTCTAGTCTCGATCTTTCTCATAAAACTTAAACAAGGTTGGCTTTAATCTTTTAAACCAGTGGAGTCACTAGATATACTTGTTAGAACAACCTCTAAAGTTTTGTATTGTGCAATCTGCATATCAAAGATGACATAACTTCAACAAATGAACTTATTTTATGGTCTCACCGGGTGTGCCATAATTGTTACACACTAAATTTCTACCTCTGTATCAAGCTCTCTTGGTCTTGATAACTCAGTATAACTTGGGAATCATCTCTAGGTGTGGGACCTATGCTAACTGAGATGAAACCTCCAGATTCTAGGCTGGTTCCTCTTGGATAATCACCTTGATCTACTTCTTGCTATGAAACTGTAAATCTTTTGAGGGAAAGGGATAGAGGGAATGCTTGGAAAGGGGAATAATAGAAAGCAAATCTACCTACTAGGTGATGCACCGAATTGAAATAAACATAATATACTGACAACATCAACATGAAAGATCTTAGATCTAATAGGAAACAATCTTTCTAAACAGGCTTGCATAAGTATTTCACAGAAGGGCCTGAACATAAGACACAAACTGTGACCTGCAGGAAAACATTCTCTTCAGCAAAAGGGTATAGAAATGAGATAGAGAGATAGGGGACTGAACTATACCCAGAAACTCAATCCAATCAGATCATACACAATAGTACACATGTGAGCTAAAAGAAAGAAGGGCTCTGGAACTCTGAGATTTCTCTAACTAAACCAGCATATCATATTCAACTAAGAGAAATGCAGACAAGTGAAATACCAGAGGGCAGAACAAATGCCACAAATAGCCTCTATTTAACCTGCAATTTCAATGAAAGGTTACAGACTGTAAAAGTTAGAGGGCAGAACAAATGCCATAGATAACTCCTAAGAAAGAGGATAAATTCTTTTTTACAAAATGCAAACTCTCTGAGCTCCAAAGCTTTAAAAAAAAAACATTATATACATCCTCAACTGCATGCAGGCAGGAGTCAAAAATCTAACTAGGGTTACATAGTTATTCAATTCTTTACCAAACCCTAGAGGTAAAAACCCTCATCAAAACCTCTGAGAATAAATGACCAACAGATCATATCTTCTCCTTGCATGTTGATCCTGTTAGCATGCTCAAAAAATTTCATGGCTCCTAGTCTTTTCCCCTGCTCTTTGCAATGATTTTTCTACTCCCTGGTTAAACCTTAGGCAAAACATTCAGAATCTAGCCATTAGGTTTCAAAATTCAAAAGTGCCCTAGCTTTATTCTTTTCACGTGTTACCTTTTTTGCGGGTCACTTAAACACCACTTCTGCATGTGCCTTTTAGTTTCCACGTCACCCCGGTTCGCAGTTAGTCTTTCTCTCCAGTGGGTCCCTTTATTTTTCCTAAGTCCGCAATCGTGCCCTGCAATTTTAATTTTTTTCCTAAGGTTCTCGGCTTTATCTTTCTGGGCCCGATGTTAGAGGGGTGATAGATGGCATGTCCTTATAGGTTGTTGCATGGCTGCATGTTAGACTTTTCTAACATGCGATCATGCGACCGCTTGCCATCTATTCGCGTGGGTCCCGACTCTTCACAGTGGTGGTTGTTGTTCCATGGTCCTAGAGGTGATGATATGGTGGCTTTGGGTTGGCTGGGGCATGATCGCATAGCCTAGTTTTTTGCTATGCGATCATGTGACCAGGTGATACGTGTCTGCAGTGCTGAGGTGGTTTTGCTTGGTGGGACCGCAACTTAATGGTAGGTAGCGGCGGCAATTTGCTGGCAGTTAGTCGCATGTTCACATAGCCTTTTGGAAGGCTATGTGATCATGCGACTGATGTTTTCTATCAACTCCATGCAGTGGTGGTTGCGGTTTGCGGGCTGTTGCATGTTTACATAGCCCGTCCCCGGGCTATGCTATCATGTGATAGGGTGCCACGTGGGCTGGGGCCCATCTATAGTTATTTGGTGGTACCATTGGTAGGTGGGGTCGTGGCGGTTTTCGGTTGGTCCAAGCTGGAATGATGGTGGATTTGTACACGGGCCCAGGCTGGGGTATCTTAGCGGTGATTTAACAGCCGGCAGGGTGCATGTTAGCGGGTTGTCACATGTTTGCGTAAGCCAATTTTTTGGTTTGCGAACATGCGACATGCCCTTGTGTGGAAACGGTCTGGCATCGGAAGTTAAGAGAAGTTAATGCAAGTGTCATGTCACATGTTCACATAGCCCATTTCTGGGCTATGTGATCATGCGACAACTATTTGGCATCACCATTGCTGAGTTAGCCTGAGGTGCTTGGTTGGGTCAAAACATGAAGCCCGCAAGTGGATTTAGCCATTGTGGTTCAAATTTAAATTTCTCTATGAACATTTTCAGCAATCGGAAAGGACCGAAATTGATGACAAGAAGGGCTAGAGTTGGTGAAACTGATCTTCTCCGCTGCTGCAGTGTGCTCTAGGGTGTGAGATGATTGCAGAGGAGTGTCTTGTCGTAGGGGAATAAATGAAATGTACCAAAAGTAGTTGCGGGGTCACTTCCAGTTTGAATTTTGTATAATTTTGATTGATCTTCGGTGCCTTTTAGAGATTCTTTCATGATTGAAGATCAAGTGTTAATTGCATTTAGGACTTAGTGTTTTCCCTTCGAATTGTATCAAATTTTGAAGTGCCTAATTGATGGAAAACTCTAACCATGGTTACCCTTAGCTTGTTGCATCCTAACTTGTTTGGGATTTCAAGGTAACCATGGGTATATATGTTTTTTTTGCTAATTTTCAAAGGGTTCCAGCTGAGAGTTCTTTTTCTAGTTCCATGAAAGGTTCTGTTCTGTAGATTTCACCCTTCTCTCTGCATATAGGGTGTTCTGTTTCCATTGCTAGTTCATAGAATATAATACATATTGTAATAGATTTGTCTTATGTGTGAGGATTTTATATATTTTTACTGTTACCAAACTATCTCCATTTGAATTTTGAGTCCATTAGTCATGCATTAAGGGTGTTTGATTTGTCTGCTTGTATTGCCTATGTGTTTGCAAGTGGAGTTGTCTTCGCAGAGATAACTGGTTCAGGGTTAGTGTTTATGTATGTATGAGCTGAGGTGTTAAAGATATTTCATGCTTCTCTTCCAGTGGATGCTGGTTAATGTATTGTCTATTTATAGGTCTCTTCTAAGGGTAGGGTTAAAATCCTTTGAGTGGATAATAAAATACTTAAATACACAGGTGGGTGCTAAGTTGAGGTTTGGTCATGGTGTGTGATTGATGTCAGGCATCAACACATTGGGTATATTATTTTCTTGTTTCATAGCTATCCCTTGCAATATTGTATTTGACTCTATGGCCCAATGGACAGGGCACTAGTCTATCAGAGACTTAGGGCATCTCAGGGGTCCTTTCAATCTTTTTAGAATCATTTCCATTCAGTCCCACCTTTTCCCTTTCATGTTGTTAGGATAGGTCTCTGGTTTTCATACTCACTCCATGCAAGTAGGGCTATTGCATGAGATATTGGCTTCATTGAGGTACAGGATACCTAGGAGTTTGAGAACCATTCCACAGTCAGTGACTTGTAGGCCTGTAGTGTGACACAAGTTATATGAGTGTGCAGATGAGGTACACCCGCCTAAGTGATGTAGAGCTCAAAGTGTAGAAGGATCTCTTTTTGATCCTTGTCAGTTGGACCTTTTTCCTATCAGATTTGGAGTGTTGAGTGAATGTGACACTAGCCCTGTCAATCCTGATGCCAAGCTGACCTTTGGTGAAAAGGAACACCAATAGATCCTATACTGAGCTCACCTGCAGACATGACAACCTCGATGCAACTAACTCACTTGCAACTCCACTCAGCCATGAAGGCTCTCAAATCTGATCATATCTTCTCGGGATAGCATTGTGAGAAAATTGGCATGAAATTTTTTGTCATCATCTCTTGGCATGGAAACACGGTAAAGGACTCTACAACCGCCAACTAGCAATCACCTCCATCTTCTTCAACAACCAGAGTCCTGGAGACATAAATTCTTCAAGCCACCCACTCCTGCAAACATCTCTGTAGAAAATAACCCACAAAAAAAAGAAATGCACAACTTAAAAAGATGTTGGTTGCATGATCACATGAGGGGAAAAATCCACATGCGATCATGTGACAAGCCTTCTTTGGATCTGCTATTTTTCCATGCAAGACACCTGGTTTCACCTCAACACGCTTGGACCAATGAGAATAGAGCATGTGAGCACACCTATCAGCTTGGGCCCATGAACCTAGCAAGACCAATCTAATGGTAGTCGCATGATCACATGGGCTAGAAAATTCCATCGCGATGATGTGACAACCGTAGATCTTCAAAGATGTCATAACCCCACTGACCGCCTAAGAAATCTGGCCCCACCTAGAGCCTTTACTGCACAAATCTGGACCCATGGCAAATATTTGTCATCAGCTGACCAATGGAACATGGGCATGTCACTACATGAGGACCCACCAACAGCTACCAAAGTCCCCGCTGACCGCTAACCACTTGTCGCATGATCGCATGCGGCTAGGAAGGCCTATGCGATGATGTGACCAACCGCATGATGTTAACTGTTGGACCACAAACCACTTTTCAGCTTGTCACATGGTCACATGCGGTCTTGAGACCACATGGGATCATGCGACCAACATAAAAATAGCTTCTAGACTGCCGATTGGGCCCATGGCCCACTGAGATCTTTGCTGACCTATCTCCACATCAGGAAGCTTCGACCAATTAGGAGCTTTACACATCAACAAAATTTGACAATGGACCAACCGCTCAGAAGTGCTACGTTGTAAGGAAGATCGATGATTGTCGTATGATCGCAAGGCACAAGATTAAGCCTTGCAATCATGCAACAACTGATCGATTAAATAGATTAACCTTCTTAATCAAAATGCTTAGAACGTTAATAAATTGGTCCCAGCTGACATGTGGTATTCTTTCGTTTGCCATTGACAGTTTGTACAACACTGAGATCACCAAATATAACATTAACCTCTGGCTAGAGGTTACACAAACACACGACTATGAAAATGTTGGGTCGCTGAATGAAAAGTACTTAACTACCAGAAACAAGAGATGAAGCAACTAGAGTAGATTTTTGAAGAGCTGGGGCCCACCTCGGTCACAGTTGTGCACATAGGGAATGAATGCCATCAGAGGAAGAAGTGCGAAACAGAGAAGGTCGAAAACATCCTAGGTTTTCAGACCAAAAAGCAGAAAACACAGAGGGTTTTCGACACTGAACAATTTTTGGAAAACTGCGACACAAGCATTTCCTGCAACATTAAAACTTGAATATCTCTAAGGGCTTTGCGATTTAGCATGTGTGATCTAAACTGGAGCATGATGACACATCAAAGAACATGGGGCCAAGGGTGAAAACCCTAAAGCTTTTTGGATCAACTTCGCAAAAAAGAAAACAAGTTACAGCAGGGATTGTGGCCAAAATTGAATGACAAGAATTTTGGGTAATAGTAAACTTCTAATACCAATAATTCTTTGACAATTGTAAAGATTAGATCGGTCTATATCTATTAAAAATATGAAATGAAAGTTGCACATGTTTAGATCAACAATTATAAAAAGATAAACATGAAAACAAAATAAAAATTTAATTTGAAATTTTACAACAAAATATAAATTATCTTTCACTTCCCAAAAATAACATTTTTTGTATATGGTGTCCCAAGGAGCAAAATGACTTGGACACCATTCAAAAATTTTCTTTGAATTCTCTATCATGTTACTTGTACATTTATGAATTATCAGTTTAAAGAAAATGGATCTAAGCTAAAATTATATTATTTGATATATATATATATATATATATATATATATATATATATATATATATATATATATATATATATATATATATATATATATATATATATATATATATATATATATATATATATATATATATATATATATATATATATATATATATATTGAACACCATTTGTACCTACAATTTCATGTTGGTAAAGTACATGCTTCACACATGCTCCTGCTCCATCATGCTCTCCTTTTCCATGTCCACTTTCAAAGAAGTTCCACAAAAACTTAACATTGTGTCTAACATGTTGCATGGCTAGCCAATTAAAGGCTTTTGCAGATTGAAATTGTCCAGAAAAATTAATTTGTACATACATACATACATGTCATCTTTTAATAATTTAACAAATAATTAAATGAAAATGAAAATAAATTAAATTATCTATACATGTATACCTGCACAACCATCAGACCAAATCCAGTGTTGTGAGACATTTATCCAACGATTTGAAATATCTTCAAAAAACATTGCAAAACAATGAGCCACATAGCTTCTATCATGAACCTTATCATCAATGATATAGAAATGAAGCTCCTTGATGATAATGTGTTCATTTGGATCGGGACTTTCTACCCCATCCAAATTATATTGTGCATGTCTATAGGTCACTTGCACAAATATTGCAACCTAATCAGAATGATAATATTGAGCTTGAAGCTCTTTTGAGGGGAAAATGTATAGTTCTTAGAGAATCTACAATTGAAAGAATACAACCAGGTGGAAAACAATATTTGGAATCACGAAACTATTTAGCTTGCCATCGTGCACCATGACAATGCTGGATATGTGGATAAATTAGAGTATGAAATCTGGTCATAAACTCAAGGTATGGCAATTCACTCTCCTTCAATACAATTTTTTTGGATTCATCTCCGCTCTTTGTTTGATATGTCTCATATTCAAATCTTTTCCACAAAATCGGTGTTGAAACATTAATATTCTCAATTTTTGATGGAAATTTATGTAAATCTCCATAATCACTATATGCATTCTTTATACACTGTACTTTGAACTCATCTGAATCTTCTAATTTATCGCATAAAATAGACTTCACAAATTGTGTCATACTTCCAGGGATGACCATAGTTGAATCAAGAACTGCCATAACTTTTTTATATGATTGCAAGTATAGATGAAAATCAACATGACTTCGACAAGAAGTTTCACAAAACTTATTTATGTGTACAAAGTAAGGGCACAACCTCTCAAACATTCTTTGACATATTTTCACATTTGAAAATTCTTTCTTGAATGCTTCAAATAATTCACTTTGTGTTGTATCTATAAAATGTTTTGGATGTGCAGTTTTCATACCAGTCTCTTCATCTTTCATCTGAATTGTATCCCTTCTATTAGAAGAAACATGAGAGTGAGCGGTCCAATATTCAATGACTTATTTTTTTGCATGTTTAGAAATTCTATCTTTTTGAGGAAGCCTACAAATATTTACCCAATTTTTTTCAATGTTTTCATCTAACATATTTCTCTTCGTAATATATCTTTGAATAGTTCTTGTGGATACATTTAGTAAATCATAAATTGCATGCACTTGTCTCCTTTGTGTTAACCTCCTACTAGATAAAGTAGTCATAATTGCTCTATGTGCAACACTTAAATCAACTCCTTGACTTGAGTTATTAATGTTGTTCAATGCATCTTGCAAATTTTGAACTATTGTTCGATTTACATTTTCTCCTGAGTTTTGCTTGTTGTCAAAAACCAACAACTCCAAAATAGGAGTCATTTATCTTTTCCTGAATAACCTAACAAATAATTGAGCTCTTGCAACCATACTTTTATTTTCAAAATATTCATCCCAAAGTTTTTTACAATGAGTTTTAATTGTACTTTTAGATAACATTTCTTCAGATGAAATTTGATTGAAAATGAATCCTCATTCATCTCCATCAAATTGCCCATGCCAAAAGATCTATTTTCAGCTCTAGAACTACCAATTTGTTCCCCTGTTTGAACTGTATCTTCCTCAACTTCAACAGGTTGATCTTGATTCTGTTTTGTCTGATATTTTTTGTCATCCTTTGTTCGATCATATTTTCTTAATCTTTTCCTTTTATTCCCCATTGCAAAAACTATTCAGATTGAAAAATATAAAAGAATCACTTAACTGGAAAAACTCACACATTTTTATAAAAGCTTACGCTCATAAGCAAACAAAATATATACATATTTATCATTCACAAAATCACAACAATCTAATCTTGCAAAATTTCTCAAGGATAATGAAAAAAATATAATTACTCTAAAATCGTCAACCTATCTTGGAAACACAATGAAGACAATATTTTCCATAGAATAATTGCAAAAAAAAAATTCAAACCCTAAGTTAAACCACCACTCGATAAAAACTATGCAAAAAATAATCCAACAACCCTGAAATTTCCCAAAGCTTTCACAATCCTCGAATTCAATCTCAAAGCCAAAATCTATAAACCTGTATATCGAATACTAGCCAAAATCCTCTTAATAAAGAAAACTGAATAAAATTTTCAATGAATGCAACACCATAAACAAGTAAACTACCCTGTGAAAAATAGAAAAAGAATCAGTTAACTTGAAAACACTAAATCAAAACTTGACATCCAATACCAAAAAATAAAAATAAAATAATTAATAAATTCAAAAAACTATTAAAATTCACTTAATTCAAGATAAAAACTACTTAACTCTTACAAATAAAATGAAAATAATTTATAAATTTTATAAAAGTATCAAAATCTATAAAAGAAAATTCATTTTATTTTAAAAATGGGGTGAATTGTGAAAATTTAGATTTTAGGGGCTGGCCATGCATGGGACTATGTTTGGTCATCTAATGGGTCTGGTTGTACTAGGTCTGGCTGGAAGGGGTCCGATTGGACCCATGTGGAATCCTATTTGGCAGCCAAGTCAACAAAAAAGGGTAGCTCTCTCAAGTTCTCCTTTTTGGACCTGAATTCTCTATCGAAATTTACCTTTCTATAAAATCTAAAAATACCCATTTGTAGAGCTCGTAGTCAAGATTATGGTCATGTAATTTTTGTCATGTTTTGATTTCATATAATATATTATAAGTTGAAAATACTTGAAGTAGGTATTTTAACATTTAAGAAGATGATCGTTCAAAAAATATTAAAAATAACATATGATGTCAAAAAAATTAAAACTTTATATTTAACACTAGAGGAACGAGTCCTCTTCAAGAATATGGTTTTTTTTTTTAATGGTGTAGATTTGATAGGAAAAATTGGGCGTGAACTAAAAATTATTGATTTCAGGTAACACCGACTTTGGATAGTTATAACAGACAAAATATATAATGAAATCCAATCTTTATTTTTTTATGCATTAGCTATACATGTCATCTAAAACATATTATGGAATCAGAGGAAGAAAATATTATTTGCATATAGTTTTTTAACACGAACTAGACCTTAGATTTTCAACATATTTCAGCAATAAAAAAATGGACTTGAAAAATTAAAAAACTATGTCAATTTTTGTTGAATTTTTTTAAAAAAAATTATAAGCGTAAAATTCATCAAATTTTACACATTTCATTAGTTTACATCATCTTCAAATTCTAAACACAAATACCACTTTTATGTTGTTAAAGTTGAAAATTTTGAATGTTGTCATCCTTTTCCTTTATAAAAGTGTGACATAGGTTTGTACTTTTACCCTTGACTAGTATGTCAACTTAGTGGGTAACATTGGATGAAGATTTGATCGATGGTTGATCTCTAATTTCATTACTTGACCTTTGTTTAGAAAATTTTCTTGCGACATGGAAAATAAAAGTCTTTGCACAGTTTTCAGTCTTAACCATAGTTAAAGGAAATATCTATCAACATGGAGATGACTTCAGTCGCATGGTCAATAGACAAGGGTGAGTTAAGAAAATATTTTTAGTTAGTTGTTTTCAACCGTTGATAAAATTTTGATCAGGTGGTGGTCACCTAGTCTCAGAATGAAACCATGGTTTAGAAAATATTCTAGCAACTTTGAGATTTTCCTTGTCGCTCAATCTTTGGGCAAACTCAAGTTATGTTAGTTGTTGATTGATTGGGAAACTATCTTCAGTCGGGTAATCACAAAATCATATAGAGTTAGGTGTTTTTTAAAATAAAAAAATTGACTAAATATGAATATATGTTTGCCAGATTTTTTGATGTGTCTCTTCCTGATTAGTTGACAAAATAAGAAGAATATAAATAAATAAGCGGACTTGACTATAGTTTCTTAATCTTCAAAACATGAGAAATTAGAGTTTTGTCATCTTGAGTCACTAAATCTCCGAATAGGTGAGTCGGGATGTCTTAAGAAAAACTTGATATCATTAAACACGTCATCCAGGACCCACTTAATATCTTGGATTCTTTAGCCACGTTAGATCAATCATTTGAGGGTCAGTGTTATTTTTCCTTTATGAGTGGACATAAAGTAGGCCATCATGGCCTCGATAGGCAATCAACGATTGTCACACGAACGCATGGCTTGAAAAGATTCATTGTGAACAAGCGATAATCATTAGATCTTCCATTTGTTGTTGTTAGCTTAAGTAACTGGCCCCACTCTTTTTCGACCAATCAGGTATGTCCACATTACATTACTTGGCAAGAAGATGTGTAACTCTTTTTTACTAAGCACCAGTGGTACTGACATCTTCCACATCATCAAATACCTGGGCCCAATTAGGAGTGGCCATGTGTGTACACCTGGCATCAGACCCACCTTTTTCTTACGTGGGGGAATAAATTAAAATCAATGGCTATCGCATGATCACAAGGGATCCAAAGATTCCATGCGAACATGAGACCACCATTGGATCTTTTTCAGGTTGTCAGTCCTGTAGATCCTCTTGAAGCTGGACACATTTTTTCTTAATCAATAAGGAGCTGCCACATTGCAAAATCTGGTAAGCGAGCATACTTAAAGTAGGCCATCATGGCCTTGATACCCAATTGACAGCTATCACATGATCGCATGGCTTGAAAAGATTCCATACGAACAAGCGACAACTATTAGATCTTCCATTTGTTGTTGTTAGCTTAATTAATTGTCCCCACTCTGCTTCAACCAATCAGGGATGTCCACGTTGCATTACCTGGCAAGAGGACATATAACTCTTTTTACTAAGCACCAGTGGTACTGACATCTTCCACATCATCAAATACTTGGGCCAAATCAGAAGTGACCATGTGTATACACCTAGCAGTAGACCCACCTTTTTCTTACGTGTGGGAATAAAGTAAAATGAATGGCTATCACATGATCGAAAGTGCTGCAAAGATTTCATGCGAACATGCGACCACCATTGGATCTTTTGTAGGTTGTCGGTCCTACAGATCCTTTTGAAGCCACGTGCATTTTTTTTAATCAATAAGGAGCTTCCTTGTTGTAAAATCTAGTTAGCAGACATACAAATTTTCCTGCTTGAGTGGTAGCCTTGTCGATGGCTTCAGCAAGTGGGAGATTATTGTGGTCGATAGATATCTTGATGGATTTTTGTCGGCATGTCTCGAGATAAGATTAAAAGAAAATAATTTTGCAAGGACTAAAAGATTGATTATAGTCTCCAAGTAATAGAAGGTCGACCAGTTCCCAGATAAATTCAATAAGGTTAAAAAAATTTTGCGACTACGATTCCTTGCTATAGTTGGCAGGTCTTAAGAAGATATAAAGTCATTTAATGACTAAAGTTTTCTGTACTAAGTAACCATAGTTTCCAAATAGAAGGATTTGGGTAAGTCATTTATATAGGATTGTTATTTTTTGATGTAGTGGTCATGAACAGGTAAATCCGATATGGCCAAAAATAAATTATTGGGTGAAAGAAAGTTTTGATAGGTTTTGCATTATATGACTTTGATATTATAGTTAATATTAGGTGAGGAGAGTCAGAACATTTAATGTTCATTTGTGACAAATCTATTCTTTTAAGTTTGGTATTTGTTGATTGGATTTATATGGCAGTAACTATTAATTCGGAATTTAGTTGTCATGAACATTGAATTTAGATATTAGATAAGTTATATGTTAAAATTTTTAGTCGACTGACAATAGTGAGTAGATTTAAAGTACATTGGTAACAAATCTTATAAAGATTTTGTTATAAAATGATTTTTAATTATATTTGGAATTTTACAACATGTCACATCTGTTATTAAATCTGAATTATTATAAGTCATGAAATTAAGTTAGAACAGTCTTTAACAATTAAATCCCTTCCGTATGAAATCTATTAAAGATTTTGTTAATAAATAATCTTGTAAATATTATAGATAGCCATATATGTGTAAATTCCTACGTTACTATAAAATGATGAACAAGAAAATCAATTCCTTGTAAGGATCATTAGAGCATATAATATAGATTACTATAAATCAATTGTTAGCAATGGAAGCTACATTTACTTTTCAAACAAGCACACATCAAATAGCTTTCTTTGGGAGAGTACAACATACATATTTAAAAAAACTACTATTGTGCAAGAGTAACTCTATTGTGCAAGTTGTTCAATGGACATTAGGTGAAGAATTTCATAATCCTAAGGATTGATGGAAAGTTAATGCTGATATTGCCGCTATGTTAATGGCTTGGGGTTTAGAAATAGGTGAAAATGTTTAGACCGTTCATTTTTTTATGATTTCTCTTTTTCCTAAAGATTTGATTGACGTAATTAATTTTTTGCTAGAATATGCACAACGAGGTGAAGGTTTTGAGTATAGCAAGTGTTTTTTAAACAAAAAAGATATTGAAAAGATAGTATTTTACCATTTCTGTGATGGCCAATGTCAATTGACAAAGAGATTTACAAAAAAGATATAGAAAATCAATGGATAAATCTTTGTAAAGAAATCAGGCAATATAAACAATTTGAAGTCGCATCAATATTTCTAGTTGTATTTCCACAATATGAACATTCTATCTGTGTACAAATAAAAAGAAA
Organism: Chamaecyparis obtusa; assembly: GCA_027943335.1. Taxonomy (NCBI): domain Eukaryota; kingdom Viridiplantae; phylum Streptophyta; class Pinopsida; order Cupressales; family Cupressaceae; genus Chamaecyparis; species Chamaecyparis obtusa. The sequence continues at coordinate 41,623 of BSBK01004580.1, forward strand.
ACATTGGAATTATAAAGGTTTTACAACAAATCAAGTTGCATTGAGGATTCCAATCATCTATCCGAAACTCCATCGCAGTTTTCGTGAATTAAAATGAAGGATACTTGAAAATTTTGCAAGGTGATCAAAATCTAAGGTAATTACTATAATATTTATATTTTATTAAACGTAATAAATCATAACATTAATTTTCATTTTTTTGTATGTTTTAATTCAAGTAGACAAAAGCTTATACCTTTAGAAAGTAAGATAAGCAGGAGAAACGAGTTTTAATTTTATATGGCAAGTTGTTCATATTTGCAGTAAAGCATGTTCTAGTAAAATTATATGGTTTACATTTAGTTTTGAATAAATGATATTGTAAATGAAAATACATTTCAGGATATGAATTTTTTATAGAGAATCAAAATATTTTTATGAATGTGGAAATGCTCCTCAGTGTTTCCAATGAAATATATGTAGTTGAATAGTGTATATGTATTTCTCTATACTCTAAAATATGTTTTTGATAGTAATCTTTAAAAGAGTTTGCATATTTATTTTTTGTATTCCAAGTTGGTGAGTAAAGAAATTGTTTTATAATCAGTGATAACTTTTACAGTAATTTTTTTTGTTGACTTAATGAGTCAAGTTTGAATGACAGTTGTTCAATATTTCACGTTTTCATGATTTTATACAGAGTCATGTAGCAGTTTTGATTTTAAAGACTTATTGATTATTGGAATAAAAGATAGTTGTTCAATTTGATAGCTTGTTATTTATTTTTATAAGTACTCATTGACTATAATTTTGAGGTGATAAGTGTGCATATAATGGATGAAAAGATTAGACAACTATAGTTTTATTTAGGGAAGAAATCATTAAACTTGGTATATCTTAATCCGATGAACTGTTGAACCTACAATTGATTTACTACTGATTGGAGAGATTGTTGAAAGAGTGATTAAAGATCACATGAAAAGAGGTTGTATAGATATACAATATGTTAAATCAGTATTATGTTGTCATTAATGTCAACTAGTTTCATATTAGTTTGAGAAGTACTTATCTTGTAAGTTATCATATCGAGGCATCTGAAGAATGGGGGAAGAAGGTCACAGCAAATGAGGTTATGGAATGCATTGGATAAATTATTGATGAGTCTCTGATCTAAATATATTGACTTTAGTATGTTGTATTCATCTATCATAGAGAAAGGAACTAAAAGACACAAAGTAGTGTTGGTCGGTAAAATAGAACAGCTTAATGTTTACCGAGATTCTCAGTGTAAACACCGACGACAGTATACACTGACGCATTGTGTTATATACCGGGCACAAGTTTAACCGATGAAGGTTTACCGATGCATTTCTTTGTTAACCGAGGAAAATGAATTGAACTAAATGATTAGTTTAGCCGATAAAATTGATGAGTTGGATTCGCATGATTTCAAGGTGAAAAGTCAAAGTTTGTTACAAGGATCTATAGCTAACAAAATTCAAGAAAGATCTGATGAAGGAGATTTAAACATGTTATTGACACATCAGCTGAGAATGTTCGAAGCGAAAAAACTAGTGGATATGATTAAGCAGCAAAATCTGATGGATGAAAATTAAACGTCTTACATGTTTATTTAAGGGGAAAGAAAATACATTGTATTTTATCAAAGAATTTGAAGAAGAAGGAGATATTGCAGGAGTGGAGCATGAACTAGCATTCATGCATTTCTGATCAAAAAGGTTACTGAACTGAGCTACAAAAACTGAGCTATACAGTGAACAAACCAAGCTACACAAAGCACATAACTGATTGTTTGTAAGTGATATTGATATTAGATCTGAAGTGATATAATGGTCAAAAAACATTGTTGAGCATAATACTAATCTATAAATGCAATTTGTTGTATTAAGGAAAATCAACCTACTGTTACTTTCTAATAATTGTAAATAGTGAAAATCTCTTAACCGAGTGGACTTTTAAGTCTTATTTGTGTTTCATTCTGACAAGTGAAACATTATTATCCTGTAAATCAGCACAGTGAGTGACAAAAGATTGAAAGATAACTTCTAGTGTAAAATCCTCTAACCAAGTCACACCTAACAGTGTGTATTGTAACCTTTAATAGGGTTGGGTCCTCATAGGCCTCACTTTAGAAGAGTTAAATTTTTGGGTTGCCGGTTCCCAGGTGGTTTTTCTCTTAACAGGGTTTCCACGTTAAATCATTGTGTTATGTGTTGATTGTGATATTTGTTTGCTATCATACTTTACATTTTAACTATTTGGTTTAATCGGTAATTACTAAGAGCCTTAACTGAAGATCGGTAAAAAATAGACAGTGAATCATATATTTGTTTACTGACTGACATAAATTTGAGAAATAGTATTTTGGATTATTCATTTTGTTTTGGAACTTGGATAACTGATTCACCCCCCTCTCAGTTATTCTAACAATTGGTATCAGAGCTATTTGGTTGCTTGAAATAGAGTTTTAAGTGCTTGAGCATAAAGATCACAAAATGAGTAAGAGGGAAATGCCTAGACTGAACAAAGATAACTTCTCAGTATGGCAACAAAGAATGAAATTGCATATAGCTGGAATTGGTGGAGATGCACTACATTTTATGAAAACTAGCTACAGTGAACCAACTGGTCCTCTGACTGTGGAACAATTGAAAGACAAGCATGATCACAACGTAGCAATGATGGAACTTGTTGCTGCCTGTACCGATGTTGAATTTGAAGAGATCAAAGGAGTGACTACTACTAAGGCAATGTGGGATAGACTAGAGCAAGTATACAGTGGTAACACATTTGTCAAAAGGGCTAGAGCAGAAAGCTTAAGAGGTAAATTCAATGAAATGAGAATGAAAGAAGGAGAAAATATTATTGAATATTCAAACAGAATTAAAGAGGTTGTTTATGCTATACAAGCTTCTGATGGAGTAATTGAAGAAGAGACTATAATCAGAAAAATCCTCAAAACCTTGCTACTTGTCTATGCAATCAGAGTATCAGCAATTCATGAGAACCGAGACACATCCAATCTTACACTTGATACTTTGATCGGTAAGCTTACTACTTTTGAGTTGAACAATTTTGATAACAGTGTTGTACCTTCTGTTGAGTCTTCTTTCATGTCCTCTCTAAAGATTGGGAAATCTGGTAAGAAACATAAAAACAATGATAGTGAAAGTGATACTGATGATGACCTTGGTGAGCTTGAAGCATTAATGGCTAGAAGATTACCGAAAGGTAAAGGAAGATATAGAAGTAAGTTACCCTTGGCATGTTTTAACTATAAAGAAGTTGGTCATATTGCTGCTAGATGTCCCCAGGAGAGAAATGATGATGACGAACTGAGAGATAAATCTGAAGGAAGTTATGGGAGAAGAGTTAATAGAAGCTACCGACACAGTAATAGAAATGACCAAAAGGAAAAAGGTAAAAAGGCTTATTTTGCAGCTGAAGATACTAACTCTAAATTTGATTTTGATGATGAAGAGGTAGTGTTTGTTGCAATGAAGGAAGATTTATAAGAAGATGAAAAACAAAAAGAATCAGCCCTGATCTCAAGGATAAGCAAGAATGAAACATGGATCATTGACAGTGGCTACACACATCATATGACAGGTGATGTAGATAAATTTGATGAATTAGTTGAATATAATGGTGGATTTGTAAGAATGGGAAATGATGCCCCATGCACTGTGAAAGGTAAAGGTACCCTTGTAATTAATGATAGAATAAAATGTGAGAATGCTTACTGGGTATATGGACTGAATTACAATCTATTAAGTATGGCACAGCTAAACAATTCAGGCCACAGACTGGTGTTTGAAAATATAAAGGTGAAAATCTATGAAAGTGAAGGAAGACTTGTTGGGACTGGTACTCAAACCAGAGGTAATGTTTTTCATCTTGATATTGATGAGTCTTCTTGCCTACTTATGAAAGATGAAGATGCTTGGCTATGGCACAAGTGATTATGTCATGTAAACTTTGATAATATGATCAAAATCAGTAAAAGGAAAAGAGTTAGAGGTTTACCTAACTTATCTAAGCCTAGTCATACTTTATGCCATGAATGTCAGAAAGGGAAAATGACCAAATCTAGTTTTAAGAGTAAGGACTTCTCAACAAAGAAGATTCTTGAGTTGGTGCATACTCACTTATGTGGACCTATAAGAACTCAAAGCTATTATGGTGATAGATACTTTATTCTCTTTGTTGATGATTACACTAGATTGATGACTGTGATGTTTCTGAAAGAAAAGTCTAAAGCTTTCAAAATGTTTAAGTGGTATAAGGCCAAAGTAGAGAAAGAAACTGGGAAGGAAATCAAATGTCTTAGATCAGATAGAGGTGGTGAATTTATATCTGATGAATTTACTAACTTCTATAATGAGCATGGAATCCAAAGGCAGGTGTCAGCACCGAGAACCACACAATAGAATGGTATTGCTGAGAGAAGGAACAGATCAATAGTTGATTGTGCTAGGACAATGATGATACAAAAGAATGTTGCTCAAAAATTCTGGAGAGAAGCTATAAGCACTGTAGTTTATGTTCTTAACCAAGTACAATTGAAGGAAGACTCCAACCGAACACCCTATGAACTTTGGTTTGGACACAAGCCCAATGTAAGTTAATTTAGAATCTTTGGAAGTAAGTGTTTTATTCTGAAAGATGATAGGAATGGTAAATTTGATTCCAAAGGTGATGAAGGAAAATTTTTAGGATATTCTACCCAAAGCAAAGCTTACAAATGTCTGAACAAGGTGACTAATAAAATTGTTGAAATTGTGAATGTTTGAGTTGATGAATATGATGATAAGATCACAGATGAGTAGATGAAGGAACTAGAAGATTACAGAAAGTTCACTTACTATGAATTTCCTGAGTTTCAACTGAGGATATCACATACTGCTGCAACTGGTGAATAGATAAGTAATGCACCGCAATCGACAGAACATAATGATGATCAAGAAGCACCTACCGAGAAAGCTAATGAACCAGAATAGAATGCATAGTAGAATACATAGCAGGATGCACAAGATAGAAGATCTAGGATACTTGCAAGATTTGTTAGAAGACATCATCCTGAAAATCAGATCATTGGAGATAAGACTACTAGAATGCAAACAAGAAGAAAAACAAGACAAGGTACATGCTTAGTTTGTGAATATGATCCTAAGAATGTGAAAGCTGCTTTAGATAATGATGAATGGGTTAAAGCAATGATTGATGAAATTGAGTAGATTGAGAAAAACAAGACATGGACCTTAGTACCCCGACCTAAAGATAAAAATGTTATTGGTACTAAATGGATTTTCAGAAACAAGTTGAATGAGAATGGAGAAGTAACCAGAAATAAAGCAAGACTTGTATGCAAAGGTTATGCACAGGAAGAAGGAATTGACTATGGTGAGACATTTGCACCTATTGCAAGACTTGAGGGTGTTAGAATGTTACTGGCATATGCTACATATAAGAAGTTTAGACTTTATCAAATGGATGTCAAGTCAGCTTTTCTGAATGGAATACTGGAAGAGGAGGTCTACATTGAACAACTTGAAGGATTTAAAGATCCAAACAACCAAGATATGGTTTGTAGACTGCATAAAGCACTGTATGGACTAAAACAAGCACCCAAAGCTTGGTATGAGAGATTACATACTTACTTGTTAAGTATTGGCTTTATCAGAACTAGTGATAATAGTAACTTGTATATGAAAGGTAACACTAATGATACTATTGTCATAGTTGAAATATTTGTTGATGATATAATTTTTGGAGGAAGAGACAATGTGTGTAAATCATTTGCTGATGAGATGCAAAAGGAATTTGAAATGTCAATGTTCAGAAAGATTAAGTTCTTTCTAGGATTGCAGGTGATTCAACACAGTGATGGAATCTTCATCACTTAATCAAAATACATAAAGGAGGTATTGAAGACATTCGGCATGGAAGATGCAAAACTAGTGGGAACACTGATGGCTACAAGATGTAAGTTGACAAAGGAAGATGAGACTACCGAGGTAAATCAGACTATTTATCAATCCATGATTGGTAAGTTGATGTATGTAGTACATAGTCGACCAGATATTGCACATGTTGTTGGAATAGTTGCAAGATTTTATATGAATCCCAGAGAATCTCATATGATAGCTACAAAAAGGATATTGAGATATCTTAAGAAGATAGAAGATTATGGTTTATGGTATTCAAGAGATGGAAATTTTGAGCTTAAAGTCTACACCGATGCTGACTGGGCTAGGAATGTAGATGATAGGAAAAGTACAACTAGAGGAGCATTTTTCTTTGGAGACAGACTTGTAACTTGGACAAGCAAAAAGTAGAGCTATATTTCTCACTCAACAACTAAAGCTAAATATGTTGCTGCTGCAACAACTTGTTCAAATATAGCCTATATCAAGAAAGTGTTGGAAGGTATGAATGAGGTGATCATTGATCTAGTGACTATCTATTGTGACAACACTAGTGCTATAAACATATCAAAGAATCTAGTAATGCACTAAAAAATGAAGCATATTTCAATTAAGTATCATTACTTAAAGGAACAAGTGTAGGAAAAGCAAGTTAAACTAGATTTTGTTACATCAAAAGAACAACTTCCAGACATTGTTACAAAGCCTCTACTGAAAGATACTTTTGAATATTTGAGGAATAGACTCGGGGTCCATCCCCTATCTATCGGTCACTAAGGTGATCTGGAATGCTGCATCAGCCCATTATATTAGAAGATCATTCATGTTGATGCTAGCATAGATTGCACTTTGATTAAGTTCAAGGTTGTGATTAAGTTTGAAGAACAGATGGAGATATTAGTATACTGAGATACAATGAAGTAGACTGGACAACAAGGATGTTTGTTTATTTTGTTCATTTGGCATTGTTGTCAAAGGGAGAGAATAGGAAAATATGAATGAGCGAAAGGGAGAGAATCTATACTATAAAGACAAAGGGTGAGAATACTGAATAGGAAGAGTTAAGGATGAACTATCTAAGGAAGAGTTAAGCTAAGGGAGAGCTTATGACAGATAGAGTTGTAGAGTATATGTTTGGTATGTGTTTGGTACATTCATATTATTTGAGTTGCCATCAATGCCAAAGGGAGAGATTGTTGAACCTACAATTGATTTATAACTGATTGGAGAGATTGTTGAAATAGTGATTGGAGATGACATGAAAAGAGGTTGTATAGATATACAATATGTTAAATCAGTATTATGTTGTCATTGATGTCAACTAGTTTCATATTAGTTTGACAAGTACTTATCTTGTAAGTTATCATACCGAGACATCTAAAGAATGGTGGAAGAAGGTCACAGTAGATGAGGTTAAGGAATGCATTGGATAGCTTATTGATGAGTCTCTGATCTCATTATATTGACTTTAGTATGTTGTATTCATCTATCATGGAGAAAGGAACTAAAAGGCACAAAGCAGTGTTGGTCAATAAAATAGAATAGCTTAATGTTTACTGAGATTCTCAGTGTAAACACCGACGATAGTATACACTGACGTAGTGTGTGGTATACCGAGAAAAAGTTTAATCGATGAAGGTTTACCAATGCATTTCTTTGTTAACTGAGGAAAACATAATTGAACTAAATGATTAGTTTAGCCAATAAAATTGCTGAGCTGGATTCACATGATTTCAATGTGAAAAGTCAAAGTTTGTTACAACGATCTATGACTAACAAAATTCAGGGAAGATCTGACAAAGGAGATTTAAACATGTTATTAATGCATTAGCCGAGAAAGTTCAAAGCGGCAAAATCAGTAGATATGATTAAGCGAAAAAATTTGATGGATGAAAATTAAACGGCTTACATGTTTATTTAAGGGAAAAGAAAATACATTGTATTTTATCAGAGAATCTGAAGAAGGAGATACTGTAGGAGTGGAGCGTGAACTAGCATTCACGCATTTTTGATCAAACAGGTTACTGAATCAAGCTATAGAAACTGAGCTACACAGTGAACAAACCGAGCTACACAGAGCACATAACTGATTTTTTGTAAGTGATATTGATATTAGATCTGAAGTGATATAATGGTCAAAAAACATTGTTGAGCATAACACTGATCTATAACTACAATTTTTTGTATTAAGGCAGATCAACCTACTGTTACTTTCTAATAATTGTAAACAGTGAAAATCTCTTAACCGAGTGGACTTTTAAGTCTTATTTGTGTTTCATTCTGACAAGTGAAACATTGTTATCCCGTAAATCAGCACAGTGAGTGACAGAAGATTGAAAGATAAATTCTAGTGTAAAATCCTCTAACCAAGTCACACCTAACAGTGTGTATTGTAACCTTTAACAGGGTTGGGTCCTCACAAGCCTCACTTCAGAAGAGTGAAATTTTTGGGTTGCCGGTTCCCAGGTGGTTTTTCCCTTAACAAGGTTTCCACATTAAATCATTGTGTTATGTGTTGATTGTGATATCTATTTGCTATCATACTTTACATTTTAACTATTTGGTTTAATCGGTAATTACTAAGAGCCTTAACTGAAGATCGGTAAAAACACAGATAGTGAATCATATATTTGTTTATCGACTGATAGAAATTTGAGAAACAGTATTTTGGATTATTCATTTTGTTTTGGGACTTGGATAACTAATTCACCCCCCTCTCAGTTATTCTAACATGAACAGTTTAATCCGATATGTCAAAATAAACATTTAATGGGGGACTATACCATTTTCTCATTATCTCAGAATGAACCTTGCAACCCTAAAAAAATTCAGAAAATGTGTGAACTGTTGTCATTGAGGAGATGTTGTCACTTTTAAAAAAAAATTCTTCGATAGGGTTTTAGTTAGTAGAAAATTCCAATTTAGAAGTTAGTAACAACTAACTCTGACAAATATTTGACATGACTCAATTTTTTTAACATATACAAGGTTGTTGGATTTAGTTTTTAGCGAGTTGTAAATGTGAATTTTGTTTTCAAGTTATGTGTCTGTGTGATAATATTTAGTGGTCATGACATCATAATCAATTAACAATTTTCTAAAAAATTATTGCTCTGATAGTAGTTTGATAAACACAGAAATCAATATAAAAGAAAGTATAGCCAGTAGCTTTTGCTGACTAATAAGGAGCACCTAGCTGCACATAGAAAAGGAACTTTTACTCCTAGGCAATTCAGAGTGTATTGTTTGAATTGCCTGTATCTTGAAGAGAAAATGGTTACCAATGTATAACCCTGTACAGTATGGCTACAAAAATAAATAGTTACGATCATCTAGATGGAATAGAAAATTCATAGAAATGAATCACAGATACAAATATTTATTTTTACAATTTAAATGATCTACATGGAAGGATTAAATCAGAACTAGTTCATCCCATTACACAAAGGCTCATTGACAGTGGATTAATAAAAGCTGTAGGATTTCCAATTTTTATTCAGGTACCATAACTAATTATAGAATGCATTCAAAGATTTGATCCATGTACTAGAGAAATAAAGAAAGAAAACAATGAAGTAGTCATTTGTTTGAACAGAGAATCAATACAAAAATATTTTGTTTTACCTTCAAGAGAAGAATACTCGGAATGAAATTTCTCTCTGCCAGCATCAAATTTTAGCTTAAAAAGGTCATGATGGCGAGGTGTAATTTAAAATAGATGGTTTGAAACCATTAGAGCTAGCAGTTCTAAGTTACCGAAAACCCTATATGGAACAGATTTAAAAAAAGTGATTGTTGATATTCTAGTACTTTTTCATAGAATCAGAGGGAGTGAACAAGCCCTACATTTTGAAGAATGCTAGTTTTTCCTTATGCAATGCATAGGTACAAATAATATCTATATTGATTGGGCACAACTCATCAGTGATAGGCTTACTGAAATGCTTGTTTCAGCAAAACATTCATACAAATTTGCAATGTCATCTTTCCTCATCTATGCCCTAGCATGTGCACATATAGGGAAGAACCTTCCTAGTGTTGGTGAATATGATGCAAATATTCAGGTTTATGATTTCTATCCATGGAAATTTCAGGATGGTTAATAATTTATTTTCAATGAAGCTATCTTGTGAAATTCAGGGTTATCTAGAGTGCAGATTATTAGATGAAGCTGCTCAAACAATAATGCAATTTGGTATCTATAATACTCAATATCCTACATTTACATATATTAGGATTGGAGGGTTTGGTGGGTTTCCATACAAATATCCTAAATATCTAGATGATAAAATGGCTTTGATAGAGTTGTCCAAATAAATTATCAAGGTCAACAATAGATGCAGCAAATGACATAAAGCAGGTATTCATTTTCTAATATTGATAGGTTCTTATACATGCTTTTCTAGTTCTTTTGCAATGAGCATCATCAAATCATCTGGAAAAGATATAAATCTGATGAATATAATGTTATTAGACATCATTTCAATCCTTCAAATTATGTAAAACAAAACCTACATTTAGGCCCTAGTTTTAATCACGTTCCTTCATTAGAAGATTTCTAGGCTAATTGTAAAGATGACTTTGAAATGAGAGAAAGATCATGGTTCCGACTCACAGTTGAACATATTCAACTTTATAATAATGATATAGATGTGAAAGGACTATATGATGATCAATCTAAATTGTTTTGTGATCATTATTTGCGCAAAATAAAAGGGACTCCTTTGCAACCTATACAATTTGAAGAACCCAAATTAGAAAATCTTGAAAAGAGAATGGAACAAATAATGAAAAGAACCAAGAAATGGGTTCTATAGAAGAAAACAACCAAGGACTCATCAAACACACAAGGTCAATCAAGAATAGAAACTCAAACAACAGCTTCAGTTCTAGTAGTGTTACAAACAATGTTGACAATAGTTCAGTCCATTCAACAAATGATAGGAGGGGATGATCAACCATTGGATAAAGACATAGGTATAAGCAAGAATTGTGGTAGTGGTTCATTTGCATTGATTAAGATATACACTTCAGAGGAAGCAGAAAAAATAGAACAAGAAGATAAAATAGATAAATCAAAACAAAATACAACAATACAATCTTTTGAAGAACCACTAAATGAAGAAAGAGATTTTATTGAAGGTAGTGTGACATGTATTCAAAATATAGTACCCAAGTTTAAAACTTTAGCTCATCAAATACAGAGCCCTACAATAGTCAGGAAATTGTTTGCTAATGAAAGGTTAGCCTCTACCTCATAAATTTTAGGCACTGCTTCATGGATAGAAGAAACAGTGCAAAGGAAAAAAAAAGAAAAAGAAAAGAGGGTAGAATTATTAGTGGAGATTTTTTTTCTTAAATGATAAATAAGAGTATTGGGTCAAGGAAAAAAGAGGAAAGAGGCAAACTAGTTGTCTTTCAAAAACATCAAGAAACAAGACATGTAATAATACAAGTTGCAAAACCGAAACGAGATAGTAATTTTTTTGATCTAAATGCAACAAATGTTGATGTTAATGAAATTGACATAGGACCTGCATTCCATGATTGTACAGTTGATATGTGGGAGTTCACACATCATGAGGTAAGAGAGAGATTGGAGCAATTAAAAGATGAAAAGAACATTCTGAAATCTACTATCAAACTTTTATCTGATTATATCTAGGAAATTTTAGCTCCTATGTCTTCTCAAAGAGTAAGTCAGAGAGAAGATATTTTTGATCCATCACTTCATTTGAGTGAACAAATTATGAAGTAGATGCATGAAGACAGACAGATGGCCCAACTCTCACGAGAATGGGTATAATTTCTCAATTCAAGAGGTGTGCATCTCATTGACTATGTAGGCAGTTATTACAAAATATATATTGACCTAAAAGGTATTTTGTGTATAGAATTGTAGATGCTCTAAGAACATAAAACAATATATAGTAGATAAGAAAAGGTATTTCAATCTGTAAAAGATATGGATAGTAAAGAAGCTATGAATGCAAAAATTATCAAATCCATTGACACACCTCTACAGAAGTGGATTTTTTCAATCAAATTCAAAACAATGATGTGCATAGATATTATTGAAGAAGTTCAAAATCTAATTGAGACAGTTGAGACAGGCATTACACATATGAAAAAGATGTTTTCTGATATGGGCTGCAATGTTGATGTAGTCAATGCTGAAGATGCTTTAGATATAGAAATGATGAAACAAAATTATGAATTGCATCTTCAAAGTATTATCAGCAAAAAAATATATGAGGAAGTAGATATATATAATATGAGTTCCATTGGAGAGTTATTAACAACTGTAAATGAAGACACACAAAGCATTTCTTAACAAATTAAAATAATTAAAAAGAATTATGAATATTTGATTGTAAGAAGTGAAAATATTATCATACCACAAGTACAAGAAATGGTTGATGTAATCAGAGCAATGGATCAATATAACAGTAACAAAGTTGAAAAAGAAAAGGCCATTAGCAGATGACCTTGATATTCTTGATGAAGAATGAAGTTCTGACATGGATATTTAACACATGACCCATAAGCACAGGGATGGTAATTATTTATGAAGAATGGTGTAGGTTAGGCTGAAATGCCGGTCACCATATCTTGTAATAACTCAATCAAAAATTATCAAGAAAATACCCAGAGAAAGTTGTCAATTATCAATTAAAAAAGATCAGATGAGTGCCTAATTTTTTGGTCTTTGGAGCACCCAAGAGGCTTAATTTTTATTCTACAAAGGATTCCAAAATGTTTTAACTATATATTTTTGAATTGTAATGTCTTATTTAAAACACTTTATCTACTTATTTATGCATATAACATGTTCATTCATGTAAATGATTTATATTTTGGTTTGCATATTTTTGAGTTAAATGAATATTTGATAATTTATGAACCTCAAATACAGTATTTTAGGTCTGCTTTAGTCTGAGATTTTTTTGGTAAACTTGGTACTCTGTATAGTATTGATGGAATTATACAAAAACTGGTTTTCATAGGATATGTTTTGGATTTTGGACATTTGATTTTTGTAAATTATTATCATACAGTTTGGTTCATGATTATGTTAGAAAATTGTATATTCATGTAAATAATTTCTCTTTTGGTTTGAAAAATATTGAGTTTGTGGACTTGTTGATAATTTATGAAATTGAAATACAATATTTTAGGGTTGGTATTCTGTGAAATTTGTTTAGTAATCTTGGTACTCAGTATAGTATTGTTTTAATTATATGTAAATTGCTTTTAATTGGATATTTTTCCTTCATCTTCAAGTCCTATTTTTGAATATCCTCATACCCCTCTTGCCCCTACCATGGGCGATGAAGACATAGAACAAAGAGAGAAGCAGAGATATAAAAAAAGAATAAACAATTCCATTCTATAGTTTGTTGCAAATGTAAAATCATAAAAAAATTATAAAATTGCTAAGTAGTTGTCTGACAATTTGATCAGTTTTAAGAAAGAAGTAGCCAGCATAGACCCAATTTCGGATAAGCGGGTTTGTAGTGAGAATAGGTTGATGTCATTCTTTGAAATGATTAAAGTTTATTGAAATGATTATAGATTATGAAGTTAGATAAACTATTTTGTTGTCGTTCAATGTTAATGGACATGTAGTTGTAAAATGGTTATTTACTTTGAACTAATTATCATTCCTTTATAGTATGTCAATTATCTTCAATTCAACTTTTGATCAGTATGACTATTTAATCGAAGAGCATTTTATATGGTTGTTTTATCATGTTTAGATTTCATTTAATTTTTTAATTTTTTTAAAAAATTATTAGATATATAGGTGCAATGAAATTTGTCTCTAAATTTATTAGAAAAGTTTAAACAGTTGTGCTTGAGATTTGGTGTTTCTAAACTTTATTGTCATTCAAAAACATCCAATAAATATAAGAAGTTAAAATTTAGTTCAAAAGAATATATGGATGTCAAGATCATAGAAAGTGAAGTAAGGAAGGAGATGACACAAAGGTTTTAGACAATCAATCCAGAATAGGGGAGACATCTGGTGAGAAACTGAGGAGTGCTTAGATCCGAAGCTTGTATGCAATCCTTGTTTCTATAAAAGGATTAATAGGATCATTGTAAGAGGACCAGAACTTGTGTATATTTATGGACAAGTTTTGAGTCTAGGATACGGTAGACTATATTACGCATATTTTTGCAAGAAAGCAATATTGATGGTCGAAGTTAAATCTAGATAGTTTGCACTTTAAAGCATTTTGTATACATGATATTGATATGGGATTTGAATAAAATACAAAGTTCATATCTCTCCTATGTATATCTCTCTTTGAGTTATGAATTATTGATATCTTTAGAGGAAGGCAGAAGGCAAAACTCTCTTGTGTGTATCTCTCTTTGAATTATGAATTATTGAAATTCATTGCATAGATTTTCTCTTTGTGTATGTTTATGTTCTTCAACTCTGATCTAGGATCAGATTAAATAACCTTTAAAGACATGGCATAAATTATTTAAGTTTGACATAAGGATATGAGTAAGTAGTATGAATCCAGGATTCCTTTGATAAAATTCACCACAGGGTGATAGCATTTTTATAGGACAGGGTTATGAAAAGTTCAATATATTTGTTTATGTATAACAATCTTGCAGCGAAGGTGTTACGCAATGGAATATAAATAAAAAATTGTATGTGTGAATATAAATATAAAAGTGTAATTTATAATGTATATATTAATGATATAGTTTTGATTACTAATATCAGACTATCTTCTATTAAATAGGTAACAAAAATGGCCTTGTTAACAAAAGGAGCAATTAGTCAAATAATGGATGGTATCTGTATCAAGGAACCATGTACTTATTGATTATAATATCCTCTTGATGACATTGGTCATGTCTATTGCTAATTAGAATGTGTTAGGTATTATTCTTGTATGAATCAGAGTGCTTGAAAAACTACCTAAATAGTATGGCTACTAATATTGATTTAGACAAAAGAAATGCCTAATCGCTGAGGATTGGATAAGATTATTTTTCATTTTAAAGTTCCACATGCTCAGCCAAGTTTGACCTTTCAATAATTACTGATTATACAATATATTTAAAAGTGCACATTGATTTAACTATGGTTAAGATTGGAGACTGCGTGAAGACATTTATTCTTCAAGTCGCTAGAAGATTTTCTTAACCTTAGTCAAGTACTGAGATTAAAGATCAATTGTCTATAAGATCTTAATTCATACAAGAGTAGACATATAACTAAAGAAACAACAATAATAGGAGATATAAATTGTAGTGTATTTGTATTAAAATGGACATATAAATTACATACAAAGATTCATGCTCTGAAGTTCAGACACAAAATTTAGTACTCTGCTCTGTAGAAATTATATTCAGTTGTTGAATTATCTTTTTCTAACTCTTTAGAAAATGAGGCTACAGCCTATATAGCTCAACCATCTTGGAATTCTCTTATCAATGATAATGCAACAAGCTACAGATGGTTGGAGCTCAAAACCTTAAAAAGCATATAAAACAAATTACAAAAAGTGTTCAAGTGATGGAAACATATAAATATTTTAGAGTGTTCTACTTCTTGGCTCGTTGAGCACTGACACATTTGCCTATAGATAGTCATGATAGTTTCTTGAGTTGTTGTGAGATATGATGACCGCCATTCCGGATAACTTACATCATTCTTATTGATAGCTTATCATTCCTGTGCTCTTTTTTCAAGTGTCAGCTAGTGTAGGTGTCCTCTTTACTCATCATCCAAAATATCAAAGTCAACTGCAATAGATTTGATCTTCTTGGGCTTTGTAAGCTTATCTCATGCAGTTACTTCTTCCTTTGTCAGTCATTTATAACTCTGGACATGTTGTAGATTAGATATATAGGTGATCTCATTGGTAGCGTGATAGTCAAAAGGGCCACTGACTCTTCTATAGTTGAGGCATCATGTATGGTTGTAACAACAATGCAGCTGATAGTGAGGGAAGTAGAAAAGGAAGGCAAGGAAACGGAGGAGGTCACAACAAGCCTGGAAACAATACTAAAGGGTTATGGGGAATTAACACAAAGACTATATGAGAAGTATAAATTAATTACAGACTTAAAAATGAGGTTGGGTGAACAAGGCCCAATTCAAGCATAAGGGCTATTGCAAATTTCTTCTTCATCTTCTGGACCTTCATCTTCAACACCTATTTTTGAATATCCATCTACCCCTGTTGCCCTTGCCATGGGTGATGAAGACAGAGAACAAAGACAGAAGAAGAGATATGGAAAAAGAATATACGATACTTTACATTGAACTAATTATCTTTTCTTTATAGTATGTCAATTATCTTCAACTCAAGTTTTGATCAGTATGACTATTTAACCGATGAGCATTTTATATGGTTCTGTTATGATGTTTAGATTTCATATAAATTTTTAATATGTTTTTAAATAATTAGATATATAGGTGCAATTAAATTTGTCATTGAATTTATTAGAAAAGTTTAAACAACTGTGCATGAGTTTTGGTGCTTCTGAACTTTATTGTCATTCAAAAACATCCAATAAATATAACAAGTTAAACTATAGTTCAAAAGAATATTATGAATGGCATAACATATTTGTACATACGCAGTGAAACATAAATTGTTTGAATGTAATGTTCTTGTTAAATTAACATTTTTTATGCATCACAAAAGGCATTATCTTTGAAATCAAAGTATATATTATTAATTTATTCTAATGAAGATTATAATATTCAATTATTTTCTTGCAAATCTTAATTTAAAAATTCTAATCAAATTTGCTGTTTGTTATTTTGTTATTTGTATTTTTTTGTATTGATAGGAAAATTCAAGTAGAAACTTAATATTTTGCATAACAGCTTTACAAAGAAGTTTCTACATATATAAATATTGCCATGACAAATGCTTGAACAAGTTAGCACTTATATTTTATTCAATTGAATTTGAGTTACATGTCCACATTTTGTTTCAAAAAAAATGTGATACATTGGAAGTTTATATTTATATATGGTTCCAGAAAACACATAGAATTAAAATACAAATAAGTACAATTAATACAGTGTGCAATGTTCATAAAAAAAAGATTTCAACGTTTGCCATTGACACAATTTCAGCAATAGTGGCCTCTTGATAGCACAAGTTACACTAATGAGTTTCATTAACAATTAGTGGTAATGGTGTAACATATGCATTTGAGACTCATCTACCTACCAAAAGTAACCACAACCATTGTTTCCCTGCAATATCAACTTTACATTAGTACATACAATAATGTATAGTCTGTACATTTTTTTTAAACATAGTCTTCATGTCCAGCACTAAACTTCTTGCTAAGTGGGCAGGTCCAAAATTTTCTTTGAGTGTTTTTCTTAGTGTTTGAGGTTTTCAAAATGCAAGCTCCTTTATCATAGTTGCAATGTGGCACATTTACAATAGTCATTGCTTGACAAAGCTATAAAAGGAAAACTTATGTATAAATGTTGAAAACAGATAGATTAGGATCTAATGTTAGTTGAGAGTTTGACAATGAATTCAGTAAATGATAAATATATCAGAGACAATGAAATAGGCTATTGTGGGTGACTTTGAATAGAAAGTACATAAAAATGTATTAAAAATTGGTGTGATTTAAAGTATAGTTTATATTCATTTTCTCTTCACATGTAAAGGTTGAATATTATGCATTAAACTAAGATAAGTCAACAAAGTTTTGGTGATTAAGAGAGTCATTGTAGTCATTAACTTTTTTGAAAGATAAAGTTAATTTAAAACTTCAAATATGAAATATCAAACATGGAATATTGAATTGTCAAAAACAAAACTAGAAAATGATTTAAATAACTACAAAATAGGTTATAATATGAGTATGAAATTATTTATACAGCATTATGAACCCATAATATCTAATTGGAATATGCATTAAATTACAAGGCTTACTTGTATAAATAATAGAAAATATATCATTTGTATTTAATCATAACAAATGGTGGCATACATATCTGTATAACTAATTATTGAAAGATATAAAGATTATCTATTTGTAAAAAGTTATTGATTTGTATATAAAATTGAAATTGTAATCATTGTGATTCTAATCTAATATGATGGATTTTTTCAAGGAGTTAAACTTCCATGTCCTTATACATAAGTAGTAGAGATCTACTATTTTATGATCTGACAAAAGTTATAGTCTTAAATTATATTATCATAATCCATGGGTTGACTGTTCATGGGATTCAAATCATCAAACTAGTAAAGATGTTTAGATGTTTGACATAGTATACCCTAGTTCTGTGTATGAACATTAATACTTGGGTAGAGTTTATAAGTGGTTTGGGTCCATGTAGGTATTTGTTCCCTTACAATCTTTTCTATATGTTCATGTATAGGTATAGATAAGTAACAGCCCTAAGGTCCCCATCTTTGTATGACTTGTTTGCTCCACAATGTGTCAGAGCTTGATGCAAAATGCAAGTGATACATTTTACCATGATAACAAAGATTATGTAGAGAAGTAATATTGGTTTTTGGAGTTCGAAGCAGTTTCTCTATGCATAATTGACCTGTTCCACTTATCAAAGAAGAGTATTCAGTCTCAGATGCTATTGATGCTAGTTGAAACCATGTTTCTCTTGGGACATGATGAATTTGTGTTGGATTGCATGTGTCACAAGACTCCAATTCTGAAATATATGGATCTCTATAAAAGTGGTCAAAATTTCATTGTGATACTGGACGACATGTTATTAGTCATTTTTGTTGTAGAAACCTTTGCGCTTCCAATCCATAAATTCTATCTTCTTCATGTATTGTGAAAATGTCCATGTGTTGAAACAAGTCATGACTGACAACTATTGTCTATCACAACATTTGTATGTGATTCCTTATAAAGAACAAAATTTTGTATTAGTAATCAATAATTTAAAATGAAATAAAAAAAATTTGTGTACTTTATTTTTACAAGACATTTTCTTCAAATTATATTGGTTCAAATTGATTTGTACATATTCCAGTCCCTATATATATTATTCAAATTTGTTTTTTAAATGAACTTGGTTATATAGTTTTAGGTATTGAATTTAAAAAAATGTGCTAAAAATGAAGGAGATTAAGAATGATAAATAATGAATGTAAATACCATAAGTTAGTTTAGATATCAGATATTGATGTGACTTCCCTTCATCTTCTCTTCTATTCTTGGCTTATTTTCAAGTTTGCTATTATTGTATGTTGTTTTGATGTTTTATCAATTATTTCTATACAAGTATTTGAAATATCAGTATTCTTTGGTACTTTATAAAAGGATAGGGCACTGTTGTAGAGTGCTTTTCTCTCATAACATTAATTGCAGGAGATGATATTTTGAGGAATGTCAGTAAAGTGATGAGATTGAGTTTTACAGAGGCAGACTTACTATAATTATGTATGTGTCTGAGCTTCTGAGCATTTTAAAGCTATTATTATAAAATCTGAGCTAATCTAAAAGGAAACAAAAAAAATTATTGTATTTCATGTTTAGAGAAAGAGTTATTTTATTCTATATATCTTAAAAGAAGTAAAAATATTGGTAAAGGTATTGCATTGCATTTAGAACCCTAGTTCTGCCATTTTGAGAAATTTGAAGACAATTTATGAAATAGTTTTACTATTCAGTTAATTAAGTTGATTGTAAGAATCAAATATTTATCAAATCATGATTTTTAAGGTTGCAAGATATTTTCTTTAGATTATATTGGTTCAAATTGATTTTTTCATATTGGTCCCTATCTATATTATTGAAATTTGTTTTCTAAATGAACTTGGTTAGATAGTTTTAGGTATTGAAATATTAAAAATGTGCCAAAAATGAAGGAGATTAAGAATGATAAATAATGAATACAGATACCATAAGTTAGTTTAGATACCAAATATTGTTGTGACTTCCCTTCGTCTTCTCTTCTATTCTTGGCTTCTTTTCAAGTTTCTTGTTACTGTATGTTGTTTTGATGTTTTATCAATTGTTTCTATACAAGTATTTGAAACATCAGTATTATTTGACACTTTATAAAAGAATAGGGCGGTGTTGTAGAGTGCTTTGCTCTCATAACATTAATTGTAGGAGATGATATTTGGAGGAATGTCATTAAAGTGATGTGATTGAGTTTTGCAGACACAGGCTTACTATAATTATCTATGTAGTAAGAGGAGTTTAAATAATTAATTTATAGGTTAAATAAATGACATGTAATGATAGCTTTAATGTTACTCTTGTTGAATCCTTTAATGCTGAGATGATTTTTTAATAAATTTATTTTATATGTCAAGCACATTACTGATGACATGTGCAAAATGGAAAAGGTACTTTTTAAAGTATTTCGATATTCCATATAACTAAGTTGGGAAATCTCATGATATATCAGACAAATTAAGAATGGAAGATGTCATATCAGATGACATCGATATTATATATAAAATTAGCTTACAACTATCAAAACATTGAATGCACATCTTTGAAAAATCTAAGAAAGATTTTATTAATCAATAGTCTTTGAGATCCTATACAAACTGAAATATCAGTATTTAATACAAGGAAGAGGTGCATGAGAATTATATGCTAGGAACTACTATTTATGAAAATATCATTGTCGGGTTTTTAGAAAAGTGATACATACTATAGTCATCAGTGGCGTTCTGTCAGACCGACTGTGTTCGCAGTCATCACCTTTTGTAAGAAAAATAGTAATTAGTAAAGCTAATTATGATATAAATTAATAACTATGATAGTAATACTATTTTTTTTTTAAATAATGTTGGTGATAGTATAAAATAGTAAATAATATTGAATAGTTGATAATTTTTTTATATTATTAATTTTTTATATAAAAATAAAAATTATTGTAAGATATTATTAATAATAATAATAATAATAATAATAATAATAAGATATTAATAATATTAATAAAAGATATTGAAAATCCTAATAAAAAGCATTATATATTAATAGATTATTTAAAAAATAGTAATGATCGATATGATATTTAAAATTAATAAAAACTATTAGATAAAATATTAAAATGAAGAAAATTAATATAAAATAATACTATATTGTTTGTACCCAAAAAAATGATTTAGTGGGCTAATGTAGTATTTTGTGGTTATCTTTGAATGAAAGTTCTAACCTCAGAAGTCAGTAGTTGTTGGATGAATAGAAAAATAAAGATACAACGATTATGAGGTTCTCAGTTGGTCGTTGAGTCTCCAAATGCAAGTTGGCAGTCTATTTTGCGGGTCGCTAGATCTCCAAGTTATTCAGCAGTTAGTTCTTTTATTTTGTGACCTGGTGATTTCAATGGTCGCATGTTCTCATGATTATGATGGTTATGTCACAAGTTGTCAGTGATTCAGTGACACGGTTATCTCAAAGTCTCCCAATGTAGCAGTTAAGTTATGAAAAGTATTGCAACTTAACAGGAAACATTGGATGAAGATTTGATCGACTGTTGATCTTTAATGTCATTACTTGACCTTTGTTAAGAAAATATTCTAGCGACTTGGAGAATTAAGGTCATCATGCAATTTTTAGTCTTAACCATAGTTAAAGGAAATATCTAGTGACATGGAGATGACTTCAGATGCATGGTCATCAGACGAGGTTGAGTTAAGAAAAGATTTTTAGTTAGTTGTTTTCAACCATTATTTTCAATGGTCATATAGGTTTTAAAAGGGTGACCTAGGGTTTTCTTTGCAAAGGAAATGCATTTAGGGTTTTTTCATGTTTTCTTTTTAGGGTTTTGATAGATTTGTCATGGATTTACTTTCATTGTGGTGACTGTTGTCAGTTAATTTTCTAATAAAGCTGACAATTTAATTTTTATCAGACGGTTGTTGTTAATCTACAAAGAAAACATGTATTCATTGGGATCCTATGACATCAATGAATGTAGGGTACATCTCATTTGTTTCACTATTTATAACAAAGCAACATGAACTTATGGTGTGACTTTGTCAAAATGGCGAACAATGAGAAGTGGAATATTTGGGCGTTGATAAAAAACTTGAATTGAAAGATATCAATGTAGAAAACTAAGTTTGGTTAAATAGGAGACATTCTTGTATGAAAATGTATAGTTTGTATGAAGCAATGAACAATTTTGTCAATCTATGTAACTGTCAAATCAAATATAGTCTATTTTGTTAAAAAAATGCTTTGTTTATCAAAGTGTATCATCTTAAAATGGAAGCACTTCCATGTTGAGAGTGTTTATCCCTGCGAGTAAGTGGTTTGGGGTCATGTCAAATCCCTTGAATGGATACTCGACTTGGATCAGGATTTTTCCCTATTCTACCCCATTTTCCACTTCTTCCTGGCATTTTCTTGCCATCTTGGACTATGCACCTAAGATTCTTGACCTCAGGGTCAAGGTCGACCTTTTAGGTCAAAGTTGACCTCAACCCTGACCTGGTCAGGATCAACCTCATCCTTCACCCTAGGGTCTAGGATCTTCAGGGTTAGCTTCCGATTTCAGGGTTTCATCAAAATATTGTCTTTTCCCTCTTTGGGGCCACTATTTCTTGGATTAAGTGTTGAATACTCAAATTAATATTTGAGGTGGACCTTCTCAATATTCATATAGGATTCCTAATTTATTATTGGAGATTATTCTTTCTTGAGTTTTGTGCCTAATGCTCAAATTAATTTTGTGGTTGGCCTTACCTCAAATTTTGTGACAAGGCTCTTAAATAATTATTTTATTTCTATATTAAGGGTGGTCCCCTCCTAGAGTTATGTGTCAAGACTTTAATTTAATTTCCTCACCATGTGCACCTCTCTAGAGTTTTGTGCCACGTGCCCTTAATTGTTTTTTTCTACGAGGTGCCTCTTGTGACCTAGATCACTATAAAAGGGAGCCTTCCTCTCTCATGATCACTATAAAAGGGAGCCTTCCTCTCTCATTTTCTCTATTAATTTTCCATCTCATATCTTATCTCACAATCTCTCAAGCTCTCAAGTGCAAGCAAGCAAGAAGATCAAGCATTCAAGCATTCAATTCATCAAGGAGATCCATTAGAAGCCATTGAAGGATTCAAGCTCTATGGAGCTCTCTTGTTGAGGATTCCTCCATTTACATTCAAGCCTCTTCCAAATTCAAGATCCATTCAAGATTGGTGTTGAAGATCTAAAGACAATTGATTGGAGACATCCTACATTTGATTCTACATTCATCCATTCTTGTGGATTCAAGGATTCGAATCCTCCACAATGGTTTCAACTCAAGCAAGGTGAATTATTCCATTTACTTTGTTTATTCCAACAATTTCAATTCAATTTCAAGGTTAATTCATAAATTGGGGTTTGACTAATGCAAACCCCTTCCCCCCAACAAATAAAACCATTTTTCTTGTAGGTATAGGTGCAGAATTTTGGATCTAAGATTTGATTTGGATACCCTTTTCGGTGAACTTCTGAGATCTCTGAACAAAGTCAAAATTGACCTTCAAAATTGTAAGAATTTTGATATCATTTTGATACCAAAATAATTTGCCTAAAGCAAAGAATAAATGCCAAGATCTAGAAGCTCAAGTGATAGCACAAGAGAGATAGGCAAAATGATCAAATAATTGATTATAGCCAATTGAATTTTGAATGAATACAAAGTAGGAGTGCCTAAATATATAGGTGATGCATGATAACTAGAAGTTATGCAAGTGATAAGATAGCAACTAGACATGGTGGAATCAAATGTCCACCAAAGGTGGATTATCCTCCATTGTACATCAAAGTATGTGCAACAATGAGAGGATGATAATGTGATAATAGCACTAAAGGTGGATCTCACACAGAATGAGGTATGTGATGACAACTATCACCATGTAAAGTGGAAATTCTCCTAACCATGTGCTAAAATAAAATTCAAAATCCTAAGCATCTCAATCAAAAACTACTATGCAATGCATTATCCTAAGTAAACTTAAGTAAGTGTAATTAGTAAATATTTAATTACACCAACACCCCCCCTTAAGTACAACTTAGGGGAATGCCCTTAAGTTCACAATGCAAGATGGGTCTCAACTACTAGGCCATGTTAGGTACCCATGTACAATATGCAAGAACAATGCAATCTCTCATAAAGCAGAGAAAGAGGGAAACCTCATGGGAAAAACCCTACCCCAAAAAGAAAGATGAATACAATAATAGAATATGAGAGAGAAGACCTCATGTGAGGAAAATATCCCCCCCATAAGATAGAGGTAGTGGAAGAGAGACCAAGTAGCCCCCCCTCAATGTAGAATGAACACCAATGGTAGATGCTCCAGGCTCGATGTAAAAATTGCTCCATGAGTGTAGAACAACATTCCTCCCCTTAGGAAGAAACAAGACCAAAGGTGTATATAAGAAGCCTCCTCCCCAATCTATACGAAGAAACCTCAAAAAGTATGGAATCTCTGAAACCCGCTCAAGTGTCCCCATGTCAAAGCTAAAAGTTGCATCCTCTAAATCATGTGTACTAAGCCACGCTGCTAGAAAAGATGAATCAAGATTAACTGAGGATGTATGTAGAACATGTACCAAAGACCCAAGTATCTCCTCTAAAGAGAAAGTGACCTCCTCCAACTGCTGTATCAAAGTATCCACAATCATGTCACCCTCAAAAGAATGATCAAGTAGAGAATGAATATGAAGGTCAACATGTTCCCTCACAACAACTGAAGAAGGATCATCTTCACCAAAGAGAAGATTAATATCATCAATGATGTCTCCCAAATCTGAATTATAGGACTCTACAAACAAACCTGCAATGTCTGTCAAGTAGGCATCCCATGGAACTATAACTGAAAGACAAGGAATATCTTGTTGTGCTAAATCAGAAGAGTCAATGTCTATAGGAAGACATGCATCATCAAGAGATGTGATCTCAGAAGGAGGAGGAGCTGTAACTGGAGGTTCTGGATGTTTTGGAAGTGGAGGAATATGTGGATCTCCATACAATTCCCAAAGAACAGTCCAAACACTAGGAATATTTTTTGTCTCATCTTCATAGTCATCAAGAGAATCCATAACATCCATATCCACATTCAAATAGATAACCTTGTAAATTTCTGAGTAAGATTCACAATTGAAAGAAGGAATTTTAGGTCTTTCCTCATATAAATAGGGCAATAGGTTATGCTCACTAAAATGAGCAAGAACCAATTCACTCCATTGCTTATAATTCCATCTTGTCAACTTAATGAAACCATCCATGATGTACTTCTCACATGAAACAATGAGACCAAAAAACAATGCACCCCCCAAAATGCAGTGAGCCAAAGAACCCCCCCAAAATAGATGATTTTGGCACTTTATATATAGTGCATGTACAATTTCCACTTACCAAAATGAATCAAAGTGGACTTCTGATTTTGATGATTACAACAAAAAATATGAAGCTATGGTAGACTCAAATAAATAAGACACAAGATCTCTCAAGGATCTAACAAATTACAAGTGCCAAAGATAGGCCAAAATAGACCAAATTCTGAAAGTACTATGTCTACTCAAAATTTTTGCAAACTGATACTAGAT
Organism: Chamaecyparis obtusa; assembly: GCA_027943335.1. Taxonomy (NCBI): domain Eukaryota; kingdom Viridiplantae; phylum Streptophyta; class Pinopsida; order Cupressales; family Cupressaceae; genus Chamaecyparis; species Chamaecyparis obtusa. The sequence goes on from BSBK01004580.1 coordinate 67,104, forward strand.
CTAGAAAGTAGACAAAAAATCATGAACTTTAAAAAAAAAAGCACTTGAAAATGTGTCCATATGAGCCTAAACGAAGCCTCTAAAGTTGTAAAAATCAAAATTTGTGATTTTCAAAAAATATCAGAAACAAAGATAAAAAATCACCTATACCATTGTTTAGATCATGAAATTATACCCCACAAAAAAAAAATTGCTCTGAAAAAGGAGTCTGGATGACTGAGATATCGTTGTTTGAAAATCATCTCTGAAATTATTTTTTCTGAATCGCCGGCGCTGAACCTTGAAAATTCAAATGGCCCTAGATTTGGCTTTAGATGTCCGATTTGGATGAAACAAAACTTGATCTAGGGGTTTTTGGACCTCCTCAATGTGATGCCAACCTCTGATTTGCACCAGCAAGCTCCAATTTTGACCTGCAACAAAATCTCTCAAAATAGGCTATATAATGAAACTCCTATGGCTCTGATACCATGTAAGAATTTTGATATCATTTTGATACCAAAAGAATTTGCCTAAGGCAAAGAATAAATTCCAAGATCTAGAAGCTCAAGAGATAACACAAGAGAGATAGGCAAAATGATCAAATAATTGATTATAGTCAATTGAATGTTGAATGAATACAAAGTAGGAGTGCCTAAATATATAGGTGATGCATGCTAACTAGAAGTTATGCAAGTGATAAGATAGCAACTAGACATGGTGGAATCACATGTTCACCAAAGGTGGATCATCCTCAATTATACATCAAAGTATGTGCAACAATGAGAGGATGATAATGTGATAATACCACTAAAGGTGGATCTCACACACAATGAGGTATGTGATGACAACTATCACCATGTAAAGTGGAAATTCTCCTAACCATGTGCTAAAATGAAATGCAAACTCCTAAGTGTCTCAATCAAAAACTACTATGCAATGCATTATCCTAAGTAAACTTAAGTAAGTGTAATTAGTAAATATTTAATTACACCAACAAAAATAAAAATGTAGCCTTTGACCTTTTATGAGGGTCAAAGTTGACCTGATCTAATCTCAGAAAAATATTTCTGGGTTTTGTAGATCTCACAATTTCAATTGAAAGATGTGAATGTCTATAGTTTTTTAGATCATTTATAGCATTTTTAGTCGATTCCTTTTCAGAGGTAAGTACCTTTATTTCTTAATTTCAATATTAATCATCTACATTTTCTTTCCATATCAATACAATTTCATGTAAGTGTAAAATATTGCCTTTGGGGTCTCTTTTAGGTGCAAAATATTGTTCTAGGACCTCATCCACATTTTACCCTATACATTTTGGTGAACCTGACACACTTACCCTCCTTTCTTTTGTGGATTTAGATGCTCTATTGTGTTAGATCTTCCTTTGTATTCCCTTGTGTGTTCACCTTCACTATACATTTTGAGGAACCCGACATGCTTACCCTCCTTTCTTTTGTGGATTTAGATGCTCTATTGTGTTAGATCTTCCTTTGCATTCCCTTGTGTGTTCACCTTCACTATACATTTTGGTGAACCCAACACACTTACCCCTTTCTTTTGTGGAATTAGATGCCCTATTGTGTTTGTGGTGATCAATTTCCTTTTCATTCTTATGCATTTGGATATATCTAGATCTATTTTCTATATTGGTTATCATGATGCACAAGTTGTTTCAAGTGTTTTCAAGTGCCTTATTGATAGGGATGATAATCCTCCTATTTGGGATGAACCTATGGATTTGGATGTTGATTACTCTCTTCCTTATGAAACCATTGTGAATGATCCCTTGGATAAAGACATTGATGTATCCCATCCTCTTGAAGAATATTTGATACATGAGGGTGATTTATTAATAAATGATGATAAATCTTTTCCTAAAGCACACTCCCCTTATGTGGACATTTTAGTGAAAGAAGATGATATTATAGATGCTTGACCTCCATTTGAGATTCCTTCTAGTGATGAGGCATTAGCAGAGAATAATATGAATTCCCTTAATGATCTCCCTTTTAGTGATGATCCTATGGAGAAACAAGATCTTACCTCATCTCCTCCTAGGATGTCCTCTTTTCTTTCTTCTTGTGAATCTATTTGTAGTGTTGAGACAATTAAAATGGTTTATCCTAAACCCTTGTTAATTGTCAAAGTTTTTCCTCACCTTACTATCAAAGGTAAACCTATGGAGTCTTTCAATGATCAAGATTCTATAGCTCACAATTATCATACAAGGCATAACCTTCAACCTAATCTGGTGGTTTCTACTTCTTTGCCAGCTTCTCAACCTATTATTCCTCCTCCACCCCGTCTTCCTAAAAAGGTGTATGATTTGACAAACCAATTGCAAAATACTCCTGCCAAGATTTCTTTATGGGTGCTTCTTCAAACTTCACCTACCTACTATGAAGCCTGGCAAAAAGCTCTAGCAACTCTTCCCACTCCACCTCTTAATCAATACAATATCGATAACTTCTTACATTTCATGCATGCTACCCCAGGTCCTCCTGACATTGTATTTACTCAAAAAGATTTACCTTCTAAAGAAGCTCAGAATCAATATGATGCTCTTATGGTTGTTGTTTCTATCAATAAAAGTATCATTTGTAGGACCTTGATTGATAATGGATCTGGGCTTAATGTTTGTAGCATGGACATGCTCAAAGCAATTAACATTGAGCTTTCAACTATTCAACCTGACAATGTTCCTATACATGGCTTTGATAACATTTCTAAGAACACTTTAGGCATCATTACGTTACCTATAAAAGTAGGACCGATCATCCTAAATACACCTATTCATGTTATGCTTGGAACTCTTAATTATAATCTTCTTTTGGGTAGACCTTGGTCACATGAGATGCATGCTATTCCTTCCACCCTTCATCGTAAAGTCAAGTTTATACATAACAATAAGATGTATTCACTTCATGTGGATGATGCACCTAATCCTTCTCTAAATATTCAAACCCGCACTACTCCTACTCCTAATAGTAATTTTTCTTCCTCTAATTCTCTTCCTGGAGATGATTGGGGAACCTTGGATTTTAATCCTACCTTTATTGCAATTTATAAGGTTAATGATCTTGATTTTATGAAGAAACAAAGAGAATTTGAACAAGTTTTTACTTCTAAAGCCCTTCATAATAACTTTTTCGCTGCTTCTACCCACAATAAATCTGTCAAGACTACTAATGATGACATAGTGATTACTAAATTTCCATTGAATCCTTCTAATATGGCTTCTTGTTATGGTCATGGTTATCATTTCCTTGTTAAACAAGGATTTAATGCTCAAGGCTATGGGAAACACAAACAGGGAATTCAAATGCCCTTACACACTAGGGGGCATGAGCATTCTTATGGATTGGGATTTAATCCTCAACAACAAGTCAATGTTAACAACATCTCAAATAATACTTCAAAACATGATGAACATATGAAGGGATTTGACCGAGAAGTTCTTTTGCATAAACTCCTTCATGCCAAGATGATTACTAGAGCTAAACACAAAAAGAAACGTAGTCCACACTTGAAAACTCTTCCTTTTAGTTTATATCATAGATTTCATGATCACTATACTAATGAATTTCAAGATTTACATTATAAGATTAGGCAGCTCATTGATAGTAAGGTTGTTTATATATCATGTGGCAATGAGTTGTATTTCAATCCTATTTTCTCTAAATAACATTTATGTTCCTATTATGGAGCTCCACATTATCTAAACAATGTTAGCCTAATTCATGGGGACTCATTGTCTTGCATAGTGTTATGAGTGATATAATAGGTTCCCTTCCCTCTTTGTTCCTACACTTGGGGGGAAAGGATGTCATCTCCTTCTTTTTTGTCTTTCCAGGATTCCCCTTTTTCCTTGGTTAAGTAGTATCTATCAATTATGTGATATCCAATCATACATGAAAATTTTGGTTTGCATTGAGGATCTATGTCCTTGATCACAACCTCTTTTTTTTTTTGACATTGGGTTTCCATGGTGGATAAATCTCTCACCTTGGAAGCTGAACAGTGTGCTATCCCTCATGAGGGTTACTTTTTCACTTCTTGCATGATATCTCTTTGCATTTGTCCCTTCCATGGCCTCATAGGAGCTGTGACCTTCTTGGCTTGGACTGGGTCTTGTCTAAGAATATTGTCTTGATGTCGAAGATGGCTTTATCCTTGTTCTTTTCTTTCCTTAACATGTCAAAATAGTATTTTTTTTTGCATATTAAGGAGGGGGCCATATATACAACTGCTCTCATTCTATATTATGTATTTTTGTTCTAACATTTTGTTTTGCAACATGCTAAATCTTAGAAGGTAACACACATAAGTTGCTAAATCCTAAAGGGACATGCATTTCCAATTTCAAATATGCTAAATCTTCTTAAGGTAATGCACATAAGTTGCTAAATCCTTAGGAGACGCATTTTTCAAAATTTTCAATATGCTAAATCTTTGAAGGTAACGCACATAAGTTGCTAAATCTTGAAAAGACATGCATCAATATGCTAAATCTTTCGAAGGTAATGCACATAAGTTTATAAATCCTAAGGAGACACACATTTTATATTCCATGGTGATACAAGAATGTGGATCCATGGGTACTTTATAAAATTCATTAGAAGATGCACTACATACATACACAAAGCTTCCAGAAGGTGTACAACATTATGGGGTGACTATCAAGTATTTTCTTGGTGGGCCATCCTATCCTTTTTGTGGTTCACAGTGAGATACACACATCTTACTCAGTGAGCTAGCCACTCCTCTCTTCCCCTTATATATTTTTCTAGTGATGTCTCTCTTATTGCAATCTTGGAGTTGATGAAGACTCAAGTCTCTAGGGGCTTGAGGATACCTTTTTCCCTTTGATTTCAATAAGATTATCTTTTTCTTTATGATCTCCTTTACCAAGATTTTGCATCGAGTCCATACTCTTGCTAAAGCGGGGGCTTAATGTATCATCTTAAAATGGAAGCACTTCCATGTTAAGAGTATTTAGCCCTTCAAGTAAGTGGTTTGGGGTCATGTCAAACACCTTGAATCGATACTCAACTTCGATCTAGCTTTTTCCCCTATTCCACCCCATTTTCCACTTCTTCCTGGCATTTTCCTGGCATCTTGGACTATGAACCTGAGATTCTTGACCTCAGGGTCAAGGTCAACCTTTTAGGTCAAAGTCAACCTCGACCCTGACCTAGTCAGGATCAACCTTGATCTTGACCTGATTAGGATCAACCTTGTCCTTGACCCTAGGGTTCGGGATCCTTGGGGTTAGCTTCTGATTTTAGGGTTTCATCAAAATCTTGTCTTTTTCCTCTTTGGTGCCACTATTTCTTGAATTAAGTATCAAATTCTCAAATTAATAGTTGAGGTCGACCTTTCTCGATATTTGTATAGGATTCCTAATTTATTATTGGAGATTAGTCTTTCTCGAGTTTTGTGCCTAATGCTCAAATTAACTTTGGGGTTGGCCTTACCTTGAATTTTGTGACAAGGCTCTTAAATAATTATTTTATTTCTATATTAAGGGTCTTCCCCTCCTAGAGTTTTGTGTCAAGACTTTTATTTAATTTCCCCTCCATGTGTAGCTCTCTAGAATTTTGTGCCATGGGCCCTTAATTATTATTTTCTACGAGGCCCCTCTTGTGCCCTAGATCACTATAAGAGGGAGCCTTCCTCTCTCATTTTCTCCATCAAGTGTCCATCTCATATCTCATCTCACAATCTCTCAAGCTCTCAAGTGCAAGCAAGCAAGAAGATCAAGCATTCAAGCCTTCAAACCTTCAAGCATTCAATTCATCAAGGAGATCCATTAGAATCCATTGAAGGATTCAAGCTCTATGGAGCTCTCTTATTGAAGATTCCTCCATTTCCATTCAAGCCTCTTCCAAATTTAAGATCCATTCAAGATTGGTGTTGAAGATATAAAAACAATTGATTGTAGACATCCTACATTTGATTCTACATTCATCCATTCTTGTGGATTCAAGGATTCGAATCCTCTGAAAGGGTTTCAACTCAAGCAAGGTGAATTATTCCATTTACTTTGTTTATTCCAATAATTTCAATTTAATTTGAAGGTTAATTCCTAAATTGGGATTTGAGTAAGGTAAACCCCTTCCCCCCAACAAACAAAACCATTTTTCTTGCGGGTACGGGTGTAGAATTTTGGATCTGAGATCAGATTTCGATACCAGTTTTGGAAAACTTCTGAGATCTATGAACAAAGTGAAAATCGACCTTCAAAATTAAAATGTAAGCTTTGACCTTTTATGAGGGTCAAAGTCAACCTGGTCTAATCTTAGAATAAGATTTTTGGGTTTTGTAGATCTCACAGTTTCAGTTCAAGAATGCAATAATCAACAGTTTTTGATATCATTTAACAGGGTTTTTAGTCGAGTACTTTTCGGAGGTAAGTACCTTTATTTCTTAATTTCAATATTAATCATCTACGTTTTCTTTCCATATCAATACAATTTCATGTGTAAGTGTAATATATTGTCTTTGGGGTCCCTTTTATGTGCAAAACGTTGTTGTAGGAGCTCATCCACATTTTACCCTATACACAAAGAAATTAGGTTTTATTATCCAATTATGAAGTTATTTCTTATTGGTTGATTCAAACGGCACATTTTGATACAAGGGTGTATTTCATCTGATAAAGTATTATTTTCTACACTGGTATTTTTCAGACACCAATTTTTTTCAAAAATTGAAATATTGAAATAAGACAATAGTTTTGTTTTTTGTTGTCACTGGCTGGATAGTGATATTTATTATCTGCTAAAGATATTGAAGGTTCTATATCTAGTATTTGTACTATTGTTTAGGTCATGGTTAGTGATGAGGTGTTTTTATGTATGATTATATTGTTATGAAAATGGATAGGAACTATAATGCAATATGAAGAGGTGCCAATGATATATATGAAAAGATCTTATAAGTATCATAAATGATGAGATCAGAGAAGTGTTTTCATTAAATGAATCCTCTATTATTTTACAAAATATTGATTTTGATGAATTGTTCATGATGTATGAATGCAAAATCCATTATTTTAGGTTTGTTTGTCTGTGAGATTATTTGGTAAACTTGTTACTATGTGTATGATTGATGGAATTATATGAAATTGGTTTTTCTTGGATATTTGTTAGATTTAGGGCATTAGGTTTGTCTAAATTGTTATCATATAATTTGATTGAAGATGATGTTAGAAACTTGGCTATTGATGTAATGTTTTTGATGATGTCTATTTGTTTAACTGAACTTGTAAATTTCGGTATTATATTTTGATAACATGTTATATTTTGGTCTGTTATATTATTTGTATTTCATAATTCATTACTCATGTGTGGACCCATAAATTTTTTAATAGCTAAATTTGTTGCCTTGTATATAAAACAATTTTTTTTTATTTTAGAAATGTATAATGTTAGATTGGCTGGGCTTGATAAGCATAAATTGAATTCTAAATTTAAGAAAAGGTGATCGAGAAAGTGAAATTAGACTTTAGTATATGCAATACATGCTAGGCCAATAGAGTCCATGCCACCTTGTAGTTATTTTTGTCTTGATCTGACAGACTGTATTTGAGTAAATTAACAAGACAAACATAATTGTTTGACATGTCAATAAAGTATACTATAGCTATTTCAAAAACTAAACTTAATTATTACAATTGTGATAACAAAAATATCTATTGTATCTATGTTTGAATAAAATTTGTATATGATAATGGTTGCAGTAACAAAAAAATAGGGTAGAGTCATTGAGTCTCAATAGATAGTTTAGTTTCTCATAAAATGGTTATTGTTACTAACTTTATACCTATTTTAAAATGACTATATGTTTTGATACTTTAGAGTTAAAAATCTGACAATCATGTATACGTATTTGTGATTTCAATGAATATTATACAATAAGAATACATAACTGAGTTAATATTCTAATAACACTTTTAAGTGTCTTTCTTCTTCTTTATGCCTTGTAACATTTGCATCCTGTTCCATGTGTGAATATCTTTGAAAACTGAAAGCTAGATGAATACAAAGTCCTGAGAGTTCATGAACTCTTGAAAGAGTTGTAAATGTTAATCCTTGCCATTCTATGCTTCCAATGTTAATTGTTTCTTTTACAAGTGACAAACCCTGTGATTTATGTATTGTTAAAGCCCATGACATTTGCAAAGGTATTTGTCGATGGAAACCCCTTTTAATTGCTGTGATAGGAATATTCTTTGGATTAGTATCATCCGAAGCTCGACCAATGTAGTTAAAAAATTGAACCAAAACTATCAACGATAGTTGAAGAGGCTTTTCACCATCATTATATACAATAGCTTTGATTTGTCCTATAGCACCATTAACTAGTCCTGTCTGGACACATAAATTTGCACATAGCATAATTTGTTGCCCTATACATAAAAGAATGTGAGATTGTAGTTGTTCTTCATCTCCATTCGAGCTGTCAAAATCTTTTTGTTGTTCTACTATTAAAAGAGCCACAGGTTGATGTAGAGATAATAACATACACTTATTATGTAGAGCTATGATTTCATTAGTTGCAAATAGGTGTATTTTAGATTGAAAATCCACTTGTTCCTCTTTACTAATAGTACTTGTCTGTGACATGAGTAGAGTCCAATCTTCAATTATTGGTTCTGCATTTCTTAGATTTTTAAGAAGAGAACAGAATTGTACCTGAACATCTATGTTACCAATTTGGTGAAAGTTAGCCTCTAAAGTGATTCTTTTCTGAATGATTGCCATAATTATCCACCATATGAATTTGAAGCATACCTTGGAATATCCTTAACTAGAGGATGCTAACCCAAATCACCAAAGAGAATCATTAAACGACCTCCAAAAGGAATATGATTGCTATGTGGAAATTCTTCTCCTAATCTCATATCAATTCTTTTGAATAATTTAGGACCAATAAAACTCATTTCATCTATCATAATGTACTGAACATAATATAGATTTTCATGTAAATTTGCCAGTTGTTGACCTTGTAATTGTTCCATCTCTTTGATAGGAATGCACAAAGATGAAAGAATTGTAGATGCCTTGATGTTAAATGTTGTAACTCCTATTGGTGCAAGAAGTAGATCAGGTGACTATCCATTGGGTGATGATTGAGTGAGACTCGCTTTGATTTGAGCTATTAGATGAGATTTTCCAGTGCCAGCAATGCCTTGTACAATTAGTTGTAGTGGTTATTGTACAGTACTTCTTTGGGTATGTGATATAATCATATCATATCCTTTTTATTGTTGGACAAAAAATTTATAATTAGTTTGTTGATGCATAACTAGATTTTGTTGAAAGATTTCTTGATTTGATTGAATGAAATTTTTAGCTGTAGCTTTTTGTAAAGGAGTAATATTATTTTGCAACCAATTATTTCTTGAATCAAAATATTGATATCCAAGTGTATCTAAATCATTTAAATGTATAGGTATGCCTTGATGTAAGTGAGATAAAACTTACCATTCATCTGGTATAGTATCTTGCATTACATCTAGATTTGTTGTAGGGCTTGTAGGATCATTTGCTTCTTCTATATCTGATTGTGTTCTACATACATGCCATGCTTCATATGATCTTGAAAAAGATTCCCATTATTGTATTATTCCTTCATCTGATTCTAAAAATTCTATTTCAATATTGTGGAATGGTTTGTATAATAACAGTTCACTCCAACAAAAATTTGGATAAGAAATCTCTACTTTAGAAGGAATACTGATAAATCTAGGGGAGAATCTAACTATACAAGGTGATCTTGTTCCTTTCCATTTGTTCCTTTCCATTTGTCTTACTTTCATGTAGCTCTAAATGTCCATCTTTGGGTTATCTCAATAAGAGAATACGATTCTAAATTTGGTGGATGTTCCATATAATTAGCAATTTGGTTTTGGCATAAGCTTGTTGGCATGTCTAATATTGGTAGACGTTGTTCAGATTTTTTGGTTCACATTCAAAGATACAAATTTTCTACTACATAGGGATAAGGGAAGCTTGTGTAGAAGATGGTAGGTTTCTTGGGCACCTATATCACAGTCAACAAGATTTTCAAGAAGCATTCTCTGAAGTGCAGCTAGTGCAGGAATTGTACCTTTCAAAGTTGACAATATTCTACTTAACATTTCACGATATGTTTCTGATTTTTGTTCTGCTTTAGCTGCATATTTTTCTATATACTTGATAAATACATCAATTGAAAGAACACATTGACAATCTATATTACCTCTCCAAATGGAAAGCATTTGTATGTTATGCAAGTTTAGATAACCATCATTGCATGCTGATGTATGTTTAGGTTCGGCTTTATCTATGAGTGCTAATCCAGATCTTTCTTCTGTGGCCCATGGACCTTTATAACAGCATGATATAGCATCACCTTTTCTTCTTAAGCATGTTTGTAGAGAATATTTTGTGTGACGTTGAATATGATTAACCAAATCACTATAATCAGAAGCTGCATCTGTTGCATATATCATCTATGTACTCATTAGACAAGGATCATGAAGAGATTTGGAAAAGATCCCTTGATTTCTTTGTTGTATACTCCGTGGATTCCATGTAGTTACATATTGGTCTATGCAATCTAAAGCTTTCTACACTGACAGATCGTTATTCCATTGTAAATTTTTAATATCTAGTGCATTTGGCAACTAGATAAACCCATGTATATGTGGTGAACCTCTATTTTTCCATTCAGACCTGAAATAAATTGAAGTCAGTAAATAAACATCTAATTGTATAGGAATTAATAACATTTTAAATAGGTTATTTACTTGTACCAATAGTTAGTTTCTCCAAGTAGTGAATCTATGATACATATATATAGCTGTCAAATGAGGATTTTCAATAATATTTTGTATTTGCCATCTTGTAGCCATAGATGGATTTGTTGGTGTGGTGGATGGCATGATATTGTGTAAATTAGGCCATTTGGTATCTGCAGCACTCAGGGTAAAGAAAAGTGTAGGAAAACCAATTTGAATAACCATGTCTATCAATTCTGCTCTTCATTAATTCCAAAAAGATCTAGTCCCATGTACAGAAGAGCCAAATCTCATCAATTGATCTGCCAATATATCATTTGGTACATCTTGTAGCTTTTGATGAAGATCTTCAATTGTTATAGGTAAAGATCCATCCAATTTTTGAAATGATTTCTTTTGATTGCTATTATTTTGAAGATCTATGCATTTTTAGAAAAGCACAAGAAGATAAAAATTTGTAGAGAGTTTGGAGAGAAGATTTGCAGAGATTGATTACCATTTCATGAGAAATTTAAGATAAAGGTTGGTGAATATTTGCATTTATTTTTGTTGTTAAAAATATTTGTAATTCTGCAGTGTTTCTTTTGCACCAACTATATAAAATAAAAACCCTAAAGATGCCTCCTAGGAAGGAGTTTTCTAGTGAAACTGATTATAATAAGAGAGGTCTACATGAAGATTTACTACAACTATTACCTAGTTCGACAATTAATTTGGTGAAAGTCAAACAATTAACGCCAAAGAAACCTAGGGTTAAGTTATAGGATGGATTTTATGATATGGGTAACTATATTAGGGATGCTAAGATTGGTACACTCAATGCAAGTGGTGTCTCTGATATCATTGGTTTGACATTATTCATAGTAGGTTTCAGCGAGAGAAATGCCCATGTTCCTACCAATAATATATGTCAATTTAACCTAGGGAAGCTTGTAGTGCCCGATGTTTTCCTAGATGTAGACCTAATGATTCAAGTCGCAAATAATTATGATCCTATTACTAGGGAAATTAGGAGTGGTAGAGGACTATTGTTAATGAAAGTCTCTGCTGAAGAAATCAAGACAATTTTTAGGTTAAGTGAACCATCCAATGACTTTGAACAAATTAATTTTGAAGAGTTGAAGGAAGTATATGATGCACAGAGGAATTACCTTAGAAATGGTCCTATGAAGGAGTTGTGTGGTAAGGTTGGAAAATTGGTTGTTATAGGGGCAAGTACCCAGGAGCCTTTCAAAACATATTATTTTTATGTGAGGGCAAGAGGTGCATACTTGTCACTATGTTAGATCTTTGGAGTAGATGCTGAAGAAAAAATGCCAATACATTTGATGTATATGATGGTTTAGATTTTACATTCACACTTGTCAGTTACATTTGATTATGCCCCTTTTATTAATAAATTGATTCATAATGGATTAATAGGAATCCATAAAACAAAAGTTGATAATCCATTTTGCTGGTATTCATTTATGATGTACATGTTTTTATTCAAAGGTGCTAGTTATTTTGAGCTGGAGATGGATTTGTCAAAATAGAGGGATGGTGAGGACATGCCAGTCCAATTGTGGAACCTTAATATGACACGGGATAGGAAGGATAGTAGTTTCATACAATTTCATAAATATTTTGCTACTAGATTGAGACTATTGTTTGTTCATGAGAACCCAAGAATCACAACTACTTTGGCCCAACTTATTAGGCTAGAAGAATTTTCCAAAGACTTCAAAATAGTACATAATTGCTCAGATATCATTTTTTATCCTTATTCTACTATTATTATATTATATGGTTTTAGAGGGGCTCCTTTAATATTTCCATATCAAGTTCCCCTTAAGGTTGGTATTGCAGAATTCTTTAGACAACTGGGACATATTATGGAGAACACTCTCATAGGCAAAGGTAGAGGAACTATGTTCCCAAACATTACAATTTCCCACCAGTTTGTAAGTAAAAAGGGTGGATGGTTTCATATGGATAAGTTCCTAGAACCATATCATATGGATACTACAATTGCTAGGACAGTAGACCCAGAGGGGTTTTACGATGAAATGTTTAAAAAGAGAGTCAAGTGCCTAGCAATAAACCACATTTTTAACTTCCCTAAGGATATTATCAGAAATGGCCCAAGATTATAGGATCAGGAAGTCAGGAAAGAAAAGTGGTTAGTATATAAAAAGACATTAGATTTAGTCAGACAATTTGATCCAAGATATGATCCCCTAAACAACATAAATCCTATGGGGAAGAAGATAGATACTCTCATGGGAAATTTTAAAGAGATCTATTAGATCCTAAATGAGAAGAAAGAGAAAGTCATAAGTGAAAACCCAGAGAAAGTTCATTCAATATTGACCAAAACTACATTTGCAAAGATGTTTCCTCCTAGCAAGTATATGGTACAGAAAAAGACTAGTTACAATGTCATAATCCCAAAATCAGATAGAAGAGTATAAAAAAAGGAGGATGTTCCTTCTACATCACAGTAGGTGAAGAAACACAATGAGGTTGTGGATGTTAGAAACATACCTCACAAACAACCAACTGAGAATATTTTTTATTTCTCATCTCCCACCAAAAAAGAAAAGTTAGAAGAGAGGCCCCAACATGTAGAAGAAGATTACTCTCCTTCCCAATCACCTTTAATTATCAATGATGATCAAGAGATTACAGAGAAAGCACAAAAAATGGTCTCTCAAGGTCAAATTTTTATGACTTATGAAGAGATTAATGAAGGAGTACCAGAGAAACCAAGAGAGCCAGAGCTAGGCTTAACAACAAGATAGATGGTGGGTATAGAGCTAGACCCTATAGTCAAGCAAGCATGTGATGAATTTCTAGCTAATGATGACTTTGTGAAGGCTAGGGCCTTTATGTAATTTCTTTGGAAGTTGAATATGAATCAGTTTGAAGAAACCTATGAAAAGAGGCATAAGGAGAATCCAGATAAGGATCTCAAAATCATAGAGATTGAAGTAAGGAAGGAAATGATAGAATAGTTTTAAAAAAATAATCAAGAGTAGGGGAGAGAACTGGTGAGAAATGCAAAAGTACTTATCCTCCCAGAATGGGATATAGCAAATGCAGTTGTCCTTGATGTAGTTAGGAAACAAACCACTCCTATGCAGAAGACCAAGGAAGAGGTAGAACAGGCTATTAAGGGAGTTTCTTACAGTAATGACCATCAGACCTTGGTCATGTGGTTTTTGAAAAAGGAAGAAAAGAATAAGGGAAATAAAATTACCAAGGTAATTTTTAGTGGTGAATATTCACCTTTTCGTGAATTCTAGGAATAATGTCTCGTGGAATTGGCGAATCGTGCAAGTATACACTGGAAAATATTCACCCAATCTTGACATGGTAACCACTAAATATTAATTGGAATTGCCAATTAGATTTGTCATTTGACACTGTTGACCATCATATTTGCCTATAATTAATGTGACATGGTTCTTTTAACAGTCTCTTATTCACTAGCGATATTAATTATGAATTGCATATAAAATTTGAAATAGCCAAATGGCTTATATTGTTATCTTAACCATGACCCATTTCACCACCTGTTAATTAATTATTTTATTCATCCACAACGTATTTAACCAACCCATTAATTAATTGTTTTATTGGTTCGCGATGTATTTCGCCAACCTGTTAATTAATTATTCACCACGTATATTTCATTTTTTGCCAAACATAGCATTGATCAGGTCGGCACTTGACACATTTTCCCCAAAAGCCTGAGATTTAAAAAATTGGAAATTTGGAATTCGGTATCATTGATTGATATAAATTCAAATCAAATTTAGAAAACTTAGTAGTCTTATCATGTGTCGTTATAAATTTTTGGAGCCAAAACCTGGAGGGCCAGATTTACAAATAACAATCTTGCAACAGTAAATAGAGGATTCAGCATTTTAGAGAGTCAGAAATCAGACGAAGCTGGACAAAGGTAAATAATTATTTGTTCACATTTCACAATTCATAGTATTGCTATTAATTTTAATTTGTAGAGGCTAGAATCCTAGTGACTAGTGAGAGGTCATTGGGTAAAGATGTCGGACAAGGGTTCCTATCCTGACGTTGAGATTGAGTATCCTCAAGCTACTACTGCTGAAGGGATTTAGATATCAGGGGAGGTTAAGACTCAGGGCAGTGAAGAGATTGGAAAGCTAGACAAGGGTAAGACTCCTCAGGGCAGTGAAGGTCCTGGGAGGCCATCAAAATGCCCAAAACTTAAAGATACTACCATAAAGGCTTTCTTTGGAGTTGGCAATGTTTCTGCTCCATCAACATCTACAATTGTGAGTGCAAAATCCATTCATAGTAGCTCATCAATACCAGTACCACAAGCTAGGGTTGTCATTGACTTAAATGAAAATCAAAATGCATCAAATGAGGATAACAATGGTGGCAAGAGAGAAGATGTTATAAGGGATATGCAGAACCAGTTGGAAGAAAATGGTAGCAATGAAGATAATAATAATGTTGGTAGGAGGAAAAGAAAAAGGGAAGTAAAAATGGGGCAGGAGTGGGAAATGGCAAGAAATTTTAAGGTTGATTGGGTAGCAAAGTACTCGTTCATTGAACTAGTCCTAAGCAATGATAAACAACTAGCAGAATGCAGGTGTAAGATTTGTAACTGGAAACTTAAAAGAGAGAAGAAGTTGCAACTAAAGCTTGACACTATAGAAAAGCATATTGGTAAGGTTTATGAAAAACAGACCATAGACGGACAAGAAATATTAGTAGTGAGATGGAAATCAAAGGAAGAATGTCTTCATGTTAAGTATGCCATAGAATATGAAGAGCATAACAAGAGAATGGTAGTAATTGCTAGTAGTGAAAATTGAATCAAGGCTGGGTTTAAACATGCAGCCAATGAAGCAAACCTGGCAAAGACCATTCAGATGAGTGTTGTTTTTCATATTATGTCCAGAGGGTGTCCAATGAGAGACTTCTCAAAATATGGTAATTTATTATCTTTTTTGAAAGTTCTTCACTATCCCATGTCACATTGGTCAACAGACATTGGATGGGAAATGGCAAACTGTCTTTCTGAGGTGGAAAAACAAACTGTCCATAGATGAAGTTACTACAGTAGATAACACTGCTTGGATTTGTATGCATGTGTATACAGTAAAAGAACATGTCTGCCAAACTCATCTACTCTGTGTTTGTAAAATGAGGGGCAATTCAATAGTAGAAAACTTATATTTTGAAGTGAAGAATGCTTTGCACAAAGTTGCTGGTATGGATGATTTGACAATTGGAAAGAAGTTAGTGTGTGTTGCAACTGATGGAGCTGCAGTAATACAAGGCCAAAGGAATGGTCTATGTGCAAGATTACAAACTAGTATTGCACCTTACATGCTTGGCATACATTGCATGGCCCATCGAATGAATTTAGCATATAAAATTGTAAGGGATTTTCCTACAGTGTCAAAAGTTGAAGATCTAGTTTATGACATATACTCTTACTTCTGCAGAAGTCCTAAATGTTTTGCAAAATTTAAGATTTTCTCAGAGGTAGTAACACTAAGAAACAAGCTTCTCAAGGATGTTGAGACCAGATGGATCTCTTTGCATGGACCAGTAGAAAGAGTTCCAATAGAATATCAATCCTTGATCGGATTAATATATGATCAACGCCTCATAGTAGACAAAGCTCCTAATTTGTTACATAAGTTAAGTGATATAGAGTCTCTATTAACTTTAGCCAGTCTTCTCCCCATGATAGATTTAATGAACAAGCTTGTTAAGAAATCCCAAGATAGGACTATGTATATCCATGAGTACTCAGATTTACATAAAATGACATGCATTGCCCTGGATAATTTATACTCAGATATGGTAACAATTCAAAGCCCAAATTTTTTCAGGTGGAAAATAATTACAGATTTGAATCATGCTGATAATTTTTTTCAATTCAATTCAAAAAATGATTTATGTGTGTTTTTGAAAGGATATGAAATACCAATGCACCAATCTAAGACGGGCAAGCGAGGCAGACTACTTCCAGTTAAAAGGGTTGATTTTGACATGTTTGTTAAATCTGTTAGTGAGAATTTGAAGTCAATTTCCTACCAACTTTCAAGTGAGATTTGTGAAAGATTCCCTAGAGAAGAAATTCTTGAGGCCATGGGTTGTGTGTTTCCTCATTATTGGAAAAACATCAGAGATAGACAACATGATGCTCATATGTTTCATAAAAAAATTGATGAATTGATCAGAGAGTTTTCAAAACATGCAGATTGTAATGGACAACCAATTGATGGAATTATAGATTCAACTAATCTTAAAAAACAATGTAGACAATTTGCATCATGTATGAAATTACACTTTAAAAACTTGGAGAATCCATTTCAACCTGGTGCAATAACTAGGCTTTGGAAAAGGATAGTGCAGAGTGAAGTACTGCATGATTCAATATCAAAATATTTCAAACTTGCTGATTTATGTCAAACAATGATATTGGGGTTGGTAGAAGATGAAAGAGTTTTCAGTGCATTCAGGTTTTTGAAATCAAAGATCAAAAACAAACTAGACAAAAATTTGGAAACTTGCTTGAGGTTGTTTGTAACTCAGTACAATGTTACAGACTTTCCTTATGATAGGGCATTGGCAATTTGGAATTCCCTGCGTGAAAGGCGAGGGCTTTTGAGCACTACTTCAAAACATGGTGGTTCAGAGACAAATGATGGATCTTGGTCCTAGACTCATAATGAAGATGAAGAGTTTTTTGATTTTGAATACCCAACTCAGAATGAAGAAGAACCTCTTGCTAGTAGTAGTAGTCAATTTTAGGAGCTAGATTCCATGTGGGATATAGAAGAGGGCAAGGTAGATTGCTCACTGACACTGAGTGAAGAGTGAACTGTGAAGTGATTTAGAATTAGCATTCGGTTAATAGGTATTTATAATTTTATACACTGTATACTTATTACTATACTTGTTGGATAAATTGATAATGGAATAGGACTTGATTCTGAATATTTATTAATTTATTGACAATTTATTAATTGACTCATATTTAGCTACAAGCCTACGGGTACAAGTAATAAGTATTGTTCATGATTTTTGTAATTTCAATTTTGATTTTTGTAATTTGAAATTTGAAATTTTGAATTCATGATTTTTGTAATGTAGATTGTAAAAACTAGAATCTCCCTCTTTGTCCACAATGGCAGTGCTAGGGATATATATGATTTTTGTAATTGTAGAATGTTCAAGAAATTTGTAATTTGATATAGCCTTGCGAAGTCCTACACAAAACCTTTTGTAACCTCTCAGTTGTTTAATCTTGTAACTAAATAACCTTTCCAAAGTTACACCTTTCTACTAGATGCTTCATCGCAGCTTTGTAACCACCAACACTAATGGCCAACAAACCCTCACGAAGCTTCGTAAACCAACTATTCTTGACAAAGTGTTTTGAAGTTACACACACCATTAGTCAAAAGTTCAGAACCCATTAGCATCCTAACCACTTAACCATGGAGAAGTTACGAAACAACCCAACATTACTTCAGAACATTGCCGGTGGTTTGCTAGTAACGTGGACATGCTTACTAGTATATCCTTGATTTTATCAAAGGTTCCTAGATTCACACTACTTACTAGTATATCCTTAAGAAAAACTTCAAAGAATTTATGTTATATTCAAAGCTTATTTAATCTGATCCTAGATCAGAGATGAGAAATATGAACATATACACAAAGATTATTCATGCAATGAATTAGAACAATTCATAATTCAAAGAGAGATACTCAAGGAGAGATATAAATCTTGGATTATATTCAAATGCTTTACAATGTAACCTTCTGAAAATAACTTGAACCAGAAGATATTGTCTTCTATAGAAAATATGCCTATTACGGTCTATGATATCCCATACTCAAGAAACTTATCAGTCAAATTGATCAAGTTCTCGATCCTTTTTCATTGATCTTGGTAATCCTTTTATAGAAAATAAGGATTGCAAACAAGCTTCAGATCATTTTAGAAAAGACAAGAAAGGAGTGTTCATATAGGACAAAAAATGAAAATAAAACTTTCTAATTCTCATTACAAAACTTTAAAATGGATCGTTAAAATGAGCGCCAAAAATCCTGTAGTAACTCCCAAGGGCAGTTCAACTTCTGCCAAGTGTAATAGCCATGCTCATGATAATTGCTTGATGACTTTATCCTTGTTAGCTTTGATCTTGAGGGTTTAGAACACTATCACCTATTGCCTCCTCATTTGATGCTTCTTCTTCTTCTGAACTCTCTGAGGGATATGTTGATTTCCAAGTCATATAGGTCTCCTCACTCAGCCAATGAAAGGCAAGGACTTCATCCCTCTTTGGTAATAGTTTGTTCCACTCAGCAACCAACTAGTGAACCTCTATTCTGACATTAGAAAAATGCATCCTAGCATCTTGAAGGAGCTTGATAAGTTGTATGAATAGGATATTATCATCTGTATCTAAAATGGAGTCTATTTTAGATAATACTTGTCTATCTATCTGCTCCGTCCATTGGTCCTTATCTTTAATTACCCCATCTGCCTTAATGAGACCAAGAAAATTTTGAAAATCATCCAGGAAGTATCTTACCCTTAAGATTTATGATCTTCTTCTTATACTTTCCCTATTTACCTCAAAATCAAAAAGATCCTTAACAAACCTATAAGTGTTTGTTAGCTCTATATCCATAATAGATTTGTCCTTAATTTGATCAAAAAATGATTTCAAATTATCTTTCCTTGTAACCCACTTTTCCAAAATCTTGTCCACATTAGCTGCTTCTTTCTGAAAAGATGTTAAGACATCTGCCAATTGATTTGCAATTTTATATACTTCGTTAGGTCTTACCTTTGCAACAAAGTGTGAAAAAGCATCCTTTATTTTCTTTTCATATTTCTCCTTTACCTTTTGATCAATGTCTTTCTCATCAATGGAAGGAGGAAGAGGAGAAGGAGGAAATTCAATAATAGGGCTTGAAGAGTTCTAGGAAGTCCTAGTAGGAGAGGAAGCAATCTGCATCTTCTCTAATAATTGCATTGGGCCATGGTCCCCCAATCTCTTCTTCAAATCTCCAATTAAAGTATCTCTTTCAAGAATCCCCTATTTCAACTCACCATAAACCTTCAAAACTACTTCCAACTTGGTAGTGAGTTCTTCCTTCTCTTTGCCTTCCTTTTCTGCCACCTTTGCTGTTAATTGTGCTGTGGCCATTACCATACTTGATGCTTCAACCAAAGAAGTATCAGTAAACCTTCTTATAATTAGACTCCCTTTAAGGTCATCTCTGACAATTTGTTTTCCCCTATTATTTTCATTCTTTCTTAGGGACCACATTACCAAAGCCTGGTGATTGTCACTAAAAGTGACCCCTTTGATAGCTTGTTATGCTTCCTCTTTAGTCTTATGGAAAGGAGTGGTCTATTTTTTGACTACGTCAAAAACCACCGCATCAGCTATATCCCACTCTAGAAGGATTAGTACTCCTGATACTTTCACCATATCTCTTCCTTGTTCTGGAGTGATTTGCTTAAATTTTGCAGTCATCTCTATTTTCACCTCCTCCTCTATGATTTGTAAATCCTTCTCTGGATTCACTTCATGTCTCTTCTCATAAATTTCTTGAAACTAGTTGATGTTCAATTTCCAAAGAAATTGCATGAAAGCCCTAGTTTTAACAAAAGCATCATCAACCAAAAACTCCTGACAGGCTTGCTTGATTATAGGGTCTAATTTTGTACCTACCAATTCCCCTACTGTTAAATCCAACTTGGGCTCTTCTAGTGCCTCTGGCACTCCCTCATTTATTTCTTCATAGGTCATAAAGATTTGACCTATAGCATCTACTTATTGTACCTGGTCTATAACCTCCTGGTCATCCAAAATGTTTAGAGGTGACTATGATGGAGAGTAATCTTCTTGAACATGAATAGGTCTTTCTTCCACTCATTGTTTCTTCGATGAGGGTGGAGAATCAGTTACATCCTCAGAGGCTTGAATATGAGGAGATTCAGGGACCTCTATAACCTCCTTTTGTTTCTCAACTTATTTTGAAGTTGATGGGACATCCCTTTTATCCATCTTCATTTGTTGGCTTTGCTCTGGTACTACAACATTGTAACCAATCTTCTTTTGTACCATGTACCTCCCTGGGGGTAATCCTTTTGCAAATAAAAGTTTTCTTAGAAACTGTTTAGCCCTTTCTAGGTCATCCTTCATTACCTTTTCCTTCTTTTCACTCAGGGTCTGAAAGATATCTTGGAAATAATTCATGAGAGTATCTATTTTCTTTCCCATTGGAGTTATGCTCTTCAGGGGTCCCATCTAGAATCAAAATGTCAGATGAAATCTAATGTCTTTTTGTACACCAGCCATTTTTCTTTCCTAACCTCTTGTTCCTGTAATTGTGGGGTATTTCTGACAATATCTTTGGGAAACTTAAAAATGTGGTTAACCATGGCACATTTGGCTCTCTTCTTAAACATCTCATTATAAAACCCCTTAGGGTCTGATGTCCTAGCAATTGCAGTAGCCATATGTTATGGAGCAATGATTTTATCTATGTGAACCCATCCACCCTTGGTAATTATGAACTGGTGGGCAATGGTAACATTTGGGAATAGAGTTCCCTTGCCTTTTCCAGTGAGGGCACACTCTTCAATATCTCCTAATTTCCTAATAAATTTTGTGATTCCAATCCTAAGGGGTACATGATAAGGCAATACAAAAGGGGTTCCCCTAAAACCATACAACCTGATGACAATTGATACATTGTAGAAAATGACATCACCCCAATTGTGTATAATATTCAAATTTTTAGCAAACTGGTTTGGCCTAATGAGTTGTGCCAATGCTTCTAGGATTCTTGGGTTGTCTTGGACAAACAACTTCTTGAGTCTGGCTACAAAATGTTTATCAAAATTTGTGAAACTGTGATCCCTTTTATCCTAGGTCATTGTGAGGCTCCACAATTGGACTGGCATATCTTCACCATCCTTCTGTCTTATCAACTCCATTTCTTGCTCAAAATATTTTCTCCTTTAAACAAAAACATGTACATTATGAAAGAATACCAGCAAAAAAGCCTATCATCTTCATTCCTGTGAATCTTCACTAATCCATTATGGATTAATTCAGCAATAAATAGAGAAAAATCAAAGGTAATAGACAAGTGTGGGTGCAGAATTTGAATCCTGATGCACATCAAATGTATTGGCATCCTTTCACTGACATCCTCTCCAAAAACCTGACATAATGACCAATATGCTCCCTTAGCCCTGAAGTCAAAATATTCTATCATAAAAGGCTCCTGTGTGTTCTGTCCCATGATAACCATTTTCCCAATTTTGGTGCAAAAGTCCTTCAATAATTTTCCTCTGAAATAGTTTATTTGTGCATCATACACTTGCTTTAGTTCTTCAAGATCAATATTCTCTAGACTATCTGAGGGTTCACTTAACCTGAACACCTTCCTAATCTCTTCAGCAGAAATTTTGATCAATAACATTCCTTTTGCATCCCTAACCTCCCTAGTGATTGGGTCATAAATCTTTGCAACTTGGGTCATCAAATCAACATCTAAAAAGATGTCGGGTACCACAAGTTTTTCCAAGTCAGATTGCCATATATTGCTTGCAGGGTGAGGGGTATTTCTCTGACTAAAACCCACTTTGAATAACTCTAAGCCAGTGATATCAGGATCACCATTTGCATTGATTTTACCAATTTTGGCCTCCCTAATAAAATGTGTTGTGTCATATAGACCATTTGCTACATTTACCCTAGGGTCTTTGGGAATCAGACTCTTGGTTTTCACTAGGTTAGTAGTAGAGACGGGAAGTAACTGCAATAAATCCTCATGCAAACCTCTTTCACTATACTCAATTTTACCAGACAATTCTTTCCTTGGTGCCATTTTAGGGTTTATTCTAAAAAACCTTTGCAAGATATATAGATTATGGGACTATGATTCTTTTAGTAGGGAAGCAAATCATATAGGTATTTTATCGACCTTTTTTCTAGGAAATCACCAGGAGACAACAGCCAGTCCTTGCAATTCTTCACGCTCAGGTCTCTACAATTTTTTGATCTCTTTGTGCTTCTGAGAGTGCATGGAATTATGATATATGAGTAATTAAAATAGTCACCTCAATAATTTATTTGGCACGATTCAACCATTACTCCTCTGAAAAAATGAACTGTCACTTCTCAATGGGAAACTTCAAATTTGCATCACTTTATCTCCAATTTGAATTAGGACTATCGATTCTTACTAGCATATCATCTAACAGTTTGTTCGCATGATCTCATAGCGTGAAAAAGGCCTATGTGATCATACGAAAAATAGTCATACCAGTCTTTTCACTGGCGGCAATCCCTGCAACCTTTATTGTTAGAACAATGATTAGTCACATGATCTTATAACTTTAAAATAGCCTATATGATCATATGAAAAAATCCTAGCATGCAACCATTGTTAGCATCCAATGAAAAACTGCCACTTGTGAAGAGAGCTGTCGGTGGTCCCACCCAAGAATCGCACTTGTCTTTATGCAAGATCGACGGTTGGTCGCATGATCGCATAGGCCTCTAAGATCCTATGAGATTATATGACAGCCCTTTGATCTTTCCTTTGTTACTTTCAGCTCTAAAGATCCTTCTGACATTGGCCCCACCATCTCAAATAAAAAGCCTCCACTTGTGAGATACCTGTCAGCAGCCCCACTTTGTTCCCGCATTAAGCTTCATTGTAAGATCAACAGTTAGTCTTATGTTCACATGCCTTGGAAAGATTCCATGTGAACACATGACTACCATTAGATCTTCATTAAAGATTCAAAGCTGAATGACATTTGAAACATTAGAATATGAGGTATTGAGGACTTAGGACATATTATTTATATCACCGGGCCTTTGGACTTAGGGAAAATAAAGATATGACCCCTGCGTGATGATAAAATAAACGCACGTGCTCTTCTACGAACCTAAGTGGCTCAAAAAGTAACACTCAAATAGAAATGAAAAGAGTGACCTAGGTTTTTTATGAAAGTGGCAAATATTTAGGGCTTTCCTCAAACTTGAACTTTAACTAGGGCTGGTTGGATATGGGGGAAAATCTTGATAAATTTGCAGGATTTTTTGTGGGTTTTCTGTAGCAAAAATATCACAATCTTTTAACACTTATGCACACTTCAATTTTATAAAAATTTCACAAGATTGACATACTGAAAAATTAAAGTTCCAACACCTTTCTAGGGTTTAATGGATTTTTAGAGCATATCTCAACCTAGCACTTAGGGTTTTTACATTTTGATTGAAATTGAGGCCTTCAGGAGGAAAATTGCAGGAAATTCTCAAAACAATTATGAAAAATGAAAATACTACCAACATGGTCAATTTATTATTTGTCAATTACCTAATTTCCTAATACTAAGCATTTACTTAATTCGAATTGAGATTCTTGACTTGAGCCAATGAATGAGCTCTGTTAGGGAATGCAACAAGCTTACTGATAAAAGTAAAGAGACAACAACAATATATGGAAAAAGTTGCAATGTATTTGTATTAAAATCAACTCGCTAATTACATTCAAAATTCAATTACTTAGAAGGTCAAACACATAACTTAGAAGTTTGCTTCAAAGCAATTCTGTTCAAATTTTTCTATTATATTTCAACTCTCTCCCAAAAATGAGTCTTCAACTCTATTTATACCTCATTTCAACCATCTTGGAATTCCCTCATGAATGGGAATGCAACAAGCTTCGGATGGTTGAAAACCCTAAACCTAAAAAGCATAAGAAATAAAGCAATAAAAGGAAAAATACAATGAGCCCTTAGGTGGTGGAAAGACAAAATTATTTTGGCCTGTTCTGCATCCTAGATCACTGATAACTAACACCTTTTTCTGTGAGTATTCATGATAGCTTCTATTATAACAAGATATGGTGACTGCCATTCTGGCTAACTTACACCATTCTTAAATGATAGCTTATCATCCCTATATTCTGAGCTTAGGTGTCAGGTGCTCCAGATGTCCTCCTTACTCATCATCCAAAATGTCCCAGTCAACTGTAGTGGATTTAACTTTCTTGGCCTTTGGTAGCTCATCCCATGTAGTTACTTCTTCCTCTGACGGCCAATTGAAGTCCTGGATGAGCTACAGTTGTGCTTTTTGTCTTCCCCACCTGGCATCTATAATTGCTTTGACATCTGTTACAAACTTGGTGAGATCTGTCTATACCTTAATAGCTTCATCCATGGTTTTATTGAAGCTCTCCAAATCAACATTATTCCCCTCACCTAAAAATGCCTCCTTAGGTAATAAAAGATCGGCATCTAACCTCCACTGATCAAGGCTCTTTATGGCTCCATCCCCATTCTTAATGGAAGGGATAAACTTGTTGGAACAAGAGATGAGCATGGCTATCTTAGCCTCTATCAAATTTTCCTTACCCTTAAAAAGTGGTAATATGGCTTTAATTCTATCTATCTCCTCACCAAGCCTCACAACTATCTCTGGAATATCACTTCTCAAAGATTGAGCAAATGCCATTCTCTCAAAAAATGGTGTTTTGGTAGACCAAGTTGCATGATACCCGCTTAAAATTTGTACATAGCTATCCACTTCTTTCTATAACTCTGGCAACTTGCCATAAGCATTAAAAAAAAGATCAAATTTATCTTTAATTACATTTATTTTGTGCTACAGAATATCTAGGGCCACACACCATACTGCTAGTGTCTTAGTGTCCATATTGAATGCAGAACCCCTCATGAGTCCATTAGGGCCAAAAGCTTCATAAGCTACAACTTTATCTTGCCTCTTGATTTCATCAATTAGGAATGAGGACTCCAAGTCCCATCCAGGGATCAACAACATGCCACTTCTCTTTACAAGATCTCTTGCCTCCTCCACACTTAATGTTTCACTATTGGGATCATAGGCCTGTAATTTTTCAATCATTTGAATAGTTTTTTCCTTTGATTCCCCTAGTTTCAAAGATAGTGTTAATTCATTCTACTTAACTCTAAAGATAAAAATTTTAAACTCAACGGACTTGATGAATTCATCATCATCTATAAACTCTTTAGCTTGGATGACCCTGTCATCCAATCTAGCTGCAGCCAATTCTAACTCATCTATAGCCTTTTCTCCCTCATCTGCCATTGATGTCAAAAATTTTTGTCTTAAGTCAGCAAAGTAATGGCTATTACCTGGTAGGATTTTTAGTGCCTTTTGCCTTGCCTTTTCTGGTACATTCATCAAATTTTGTTTCTTTGATGGCCCCTGCTCAGATGTGGATGGCTCAGCTTGTTCTATTTCTCCCATAAACTCCACATCAAGTTGAACTTCTTTAGGGTTTATTCTGTCCTCCTCCTTCTCCTTAGGGATGTCTAGCAATTTAGACATAATATCTTTGTAATTCTCTAAACACATTTCAATTTTCTTCATGTATTTGAGATCAGGAAAGAAACTGGGGAAGGTAGGGTCTGCCTTTTTCAATTGTTCCTCTACCCTTACAATATTTTCCCATTTACAAGTTCTCTCTTGACAGGTAACTTTGCTAAAAATATTTCTAATAACATCCTCCTCTTCCATAGGCTGATTTAGAGCCAAATTGTGATTCGTCATTTCTCTCAATGCTCCTCTAAAAAAGTCTTTAGGGTCATACATCCTTGCTTTACCATAGGGCAATCTGAATTCTCTGAGGAATTCATGGATTTGGTCCATAGCATCTTTACCTATAGAGAAATCCCCAATTTGGAACCTCCTTGCCAGAAAGGTTCCCTTATGTCTTTTAGGGCCTAAGTGCTCTCTATCCATCATGATAAGATGCCACAAGAATTCTACTATTGCCAATCTTTCTGGGACAAATGTTGGTAGTATGTGTGGAGGTTGGGGGCAAGCATACACTCTTATAAGAGTAAAATTCTCAAAAAAAAACATATCACCCCAATTGTGCTTGATGTCACTCTCATAATTGTCATTGTCCGTATTAAATGCTAAGGGTCTAAGCAATTTTATAACAAGTAAAGGAAATCTATCCCTCACAATACCTAACATGTTCATTACTGGATCCACAAAATCACTAAAAAAAGAAATGGAATTAGAGAAAGGGTAAGTTCTATCCCATCACCTGGTCCACAGCTGAACCAGAATAGTTCCTCCGTTATTCTTGGTCTCATTAATGAACCTTGGGTTGATGTAGCCAATATTGAAATAGAGGATCAGGTGCATTAGCATGGAGTAGTGATTGAACTTGAAGCTTTTCAAATCAATCTTTGCATTCATCAACTCAGAGTGCATTACATTGATTATGTGCCGCACATAATCAAACTCCTTGTTGGTGTACTGATCTTGAACATCTGTAGCCATGAAAAAAATGTCAGGAGTCACTGTCAAACCTCCATCTAGTCCAATAAATTTGTGTAGACCATAGATGGTATTCTGGAAATAGGGAAAGAAAAGCTCAATATCAAATGAATCTACAACCTTCTTGGGTAACAACCCTACCTCTTTGTTTTCTCTATGAATATGCCTCCTCATAACCTTTCCATGGTAGTAATTTCTATGCCTATTAAACAGGGCCTCCTCTCCTGCTAAGTCAATATCCACGCTCATAGGTCCCTGAAGGTTGAAAGCTTGAGTAAAAGATGCTCTATCTAACATGCAGAGTATAGACTTGTCATGCTTGTGGAAAGCTTGTGTCACTAGATTGTATGCTTGAATTAGCGCTTTCATGAGGTCTACATCCAAAAATACCTCAAGTACTATCAGCTTTGCCAAGTTCCTGTCCCATGGGTTTGAAACAGGAGGGCCTCTAATTCTATTGTTATAGAAAAACATGAAGAGCTCATACCTAGTTGTGTTTGGGCATTCAACATCCCTGCAGAATGCATAAGGGTCCCTCCATTCATAAGCGTTAGCTGATTGCAAATTTGAGGATCCAGGCAATAGTTTCATCCATTCTTCAACGTATATGTTTGGCCTCTTTGTTCTTGAATGCACAATGAGACTCTTTCCCAATACTGCAAAAACATTAGAAGATCCTTGTTCCACCATTCTTTTAACTTTTAAGTACTAAACTCTCTGGTTGCTCTTCGACTCAAGAAATTATGGATGCTCTGAAGTGTGAACTATATTTAATAACTAACAAGTAACAAGCAACTCACAAGTACAACCAGGGTACCAGCCACCAGGCCACCTACTACATTAAAAATTAAAATCTCAATGTCTCATCAAGCACAGTCACACACGCATGAAATTAGTAATTACCTTTTTTGAATTTAGAAAAGTGTCACTGTCAACGGTACATCTAAGTTTCTAGTTTTCTAACCCTAGGTCCCTAATACCCTATCTCAACTATGCTAAATTGCTACTTGCAAATCAGGGGCCTTGGCCCTTAGCTATTTGAATTTGAAATCTAAAAACTTTTAGACTTGCGAAATCACGCAACACCTTTTCAAAACTTTGGGACTATTAAACTGACCAGAAAAATCAAACCTTGAGATGTTACGACATAGCCTGGCATGCCACATGCAGCATGAATGATGACACTTGTACTTCCCACTTTCCACATGGGCCATGGCATGCAACTTAGTCTCCATCAAACTATCTCTCACTTTTCAACCCCTTACAAAGTTATGCAACAGCCATGCGTTACTTCAGAACCCCTAACCATCATAATAAATTAACCGTTGAGAAGCTATGAAACAGCCAGGCGTAACTTCGGAACCATCATAATAAATTAAAGTTTTAAACATTGAGAAGCTACAAAATAGGCAAGCATAATTTT
The DNA here is from genome assembly GCA_027943335.1 of Chamaecyparis obtusa. NCBI lineage: Eukaryota > Viridiplantae > Streptophyta > Pinopsida > Cupressales > Cupressaceae > Chamaecyparis > Chamaecyparis obtusa. The sequence goes on from BSBK01004580.1 coordinate 95,677, forward strand.
GGAACACATCACCATCATATTAAATTAAATGTTGAGAAGTTACAAAATAGCCAAGCGTTACTTCGGAACCCCTAACCATCATAATAAATTAACCGTTGAGAAGTTACGAAATAGCCAGGTGTAACTTCGGAACCATCATAATAAATTAAAGTTTTAAACATTGAGAAGCTATGAAACAGCTAGGTGTAACTTAAGAACCATCATAATAAATTAAAATTTTAAACATTGAGAAGCTACGAAACAGGCAAGCGTAACTTCGGAACACATCACCATCATATTAAATTAAACATTGAGAAGTTACGAAATAGCCAAGCATAACTTCAGAACCCCTAACCATCATAAATTAACCGTTGAGAAGTTACAAAATAGCCAGGTGTAACTTCAAAACCATCATAATAAATTAAAGGTTTAAACGTTGAGAAGCTATGAAACAGCCAGGCGTAACTTCGGAACCATCATAATAAATTAAAGTTTTAAACGTTGAGAAGCTATGAAACAGCCATGCATAACTTTGGAACCAGTAACACTATTTGAAAAAGAGTCATCAGACTTCTCATTGTTTCATTTGTATACTACTATACAGTATTACAAATTTACAAACTACAGTATTACTATTTAATTCAAAAATTGGTATACAATATATTATATACATAATACTAGTAACTTAAACTGATTCACTGATTCAACATTCCATTAAAGTTATAAATGGCTATCGACCAACCGTTTTCAAAACCAAAATGAAAACTACATTTGATTATTTCGTATTTACAAATTACAACTTACAAGTAACAATTAACAAAAAATTTCATAATGGTAAGCCGTAAGATCCACATTGCACAAAGAAAAAAAGATTAGTCAGATTAGTCGATGCACAGAGCAGCAAATAACAGGATCATCTAATTCATCTCCTCCTATAATGCCTCCTGGTTGAAGCCATGATCATCAAAAATGGCACGCATCTCTGCCTTGTCATGTTCTACTTCGAATTTGAACATGTCACTCAAGTAACCGGTGTAACTGGTAGCATGATGATGATCCCTTGCTGCAGACATTAGATGACTGAGGACATCCTGTTGAATCTCCTCCTCTATATCCAAAGTTGGTTGGATAACAGGTTCTATGGTCTCATTTGATGATCCCTCAACTATTGGAAGACCCATTTTGTGAAAGCACCGAGAAAATAAAAATAGTCACCAATTTGTCATCCAAATTTAGAAATTTAGAAAGCTCCTATGCTCTGCAATTCCACTACTGAGGAGTATATAAAGAAAATAATCACCAACTTGCCAGCCGCAATAAATTTTGAAGGAATGTTTCACGTCAGGTGGTAATTCAAGATGAAATTAATGAATATCGGTAAAGAAAAATTGTAGACATTGTAATGTCCTACGTAACTTGGCTCCGAAGTTGAAAAGAAGAATAATAAATGTTGAATCATAGCTCATATCTCCTAAAATTATCCTTTTTAATGTCTAATTAAAATCTTGGCCTGGATAATGGATAATCATACCACTCAAGTTACAAAAACTACTGGCATTGCCTCAGAACCACCATATCCTAGCTACGATTTTAAATTTTGAACTGACAACTTGGCAGCCGCATTAAACTTTTGCGTAATGTGACTTGGCTCCGAAAAGAAATATAATGAATTTTTATGATTCTAATAAAAATCTTGTCGTCATTAAGTCTCATTAATTGTACTTCAGTGATCAATGTCACTGCAACTTTGTGGCTAAGTTACGCACACTACCAACGTGGCCTCAGAACCCCCATATCTTACCTACGATCATAACTTTCGAAGTCACGTACACTGTCAACTTGTCCTTTGCGTATATTTGTGGCCTTCAACTGCAACCTACCAGCATAATCGCTGAAGTCACGCATGCCATCAACTTGACCATTACGTATCTTCGTAACTGTCAACATCGACCCTCCTTTTAGCCTATCGAAACTACGCACACGCCACACTGTTACCAGTCACCACAACTATTCGCCAATTTATATTTTTAATAATACAAATACTCATTTATGTTTGCCAATTTATATTTATTATAATATAAATATTGTTTTCGATTCCCCAATGTATTCTCTTTTATAATATAAATACTATTTTATATTTGCCAATTTATATTTATTATAATATAAATACTATTTTCTATTCGCCAATGTATTTTCTTTTATAATATAAATACTATTTTATATTCACCAAGATAGTCCCACCTACTTTTAGGGAGCATCAATGATTCACCAATTCAAATTATTATTTTTTCTTTGAAAAGAAAATAATTTGGCCAAAAAAAAAAAATTTCCCTACTCACTTTCGCCACTTTTTTACACCTTTCTTAAAGGGGCGGTTTCTTAAAGATTACCCTACAAATTACTACAGATGATCTCACTAGTGGCCTTATAGTAAAAAGGGTTAGTGACACATCTATGATTGAAGCATCATGTATGGTGGTAGCCACAGCTCAGCTTGCAGAAAAGGTAGTAGAGAAGGAAACTAAGGAACGGAGGAGCTCACAATAAGGTTTGAAACAATGCTAAAAGCATATGGCAATTTAAAACAGGGAATGTTTGAGAAGGATAAAATAATTGTAGACTTGAAGAAAAGGGTCGGAGAAGAAGGTCCATTTCAATCACCAAGATAGTTGCAAATTTTCTCTTCCCTTGCTGTGCCTTCTTCTTCAAGTTCCATTGTTGAGTATCCTTTATCCCCTTTTCCTCCTTCCATTAGCAATGAAGAAATAGAATAGAGAGAAAAGAAGAAATATGAGAAAAGAATAAAAAATACTATTTTACACTTTTTTGCTAATGTGAAAACAAAATAAATTTATAAAACTGCTAAGCAATTGGCTGACATTGTGATCTATTTTAAGGAGGCAGGCACTATTGCTCCAATTTTGGATCAGTGGGTTCCTATAGAAAATAGGTTGAAATCCCTATTTGATTTAATTAAAGATCAGGGTACTGAGAATGTTCAATTGACAAATACTTATAGAATTGTTCAAACCCTTTTTGATTTTGAAGTAAATAGGGAGGGGTTGAAGAGGAAGGCAGAACTCATAAGAGTTAGATATCTTTAGAACAATTTCCAAGTATTCTCCGGTCTTGTCAAAGCAGATGGAACCATAAAGGATAAAGGACAGTGGTTGGAACGGATTGATAATGGGGTGTTAGATAAAATAGATATTGTTTTGGGTACAAAAGATAATACTCCTTTTATACAAATAATTGAAATGTTGCAAGATGCTAGAGTACACTTCACTAAGGTAATGACTGAGGCACACCAAGTGATTACTGGTTGGGAAAAGATCCTACCAAAAAGGGATGAGATTCTAGCTTTTAATTGGCCAAGTGAGGATACTTTTACATCTTGGGAGGCAACATATCTTGTAGAGAGTGGGAAAGAAGAGGAGACATCTGCAAAGGAAGCAACAAGTGGTGATGCCCCAATCTCTTAAAAGTAGAACAAAAAGTGTTAGAAACTTGAGACAGTCAAAGAAAGCATGGATGATACACCTGGCAAAAGTTGAATTGACCTTGAGACTTGTTGCAAATTTTGGTGCTCATCTCTGTAAATATTTTGTAAAATTGTAACAAGAAGGTGTTATATTTGCCTTTTTTGTCTTATATGACAAAATCTTTTGGTCTTTTGTAAGAAAGATCTGAAGCTTGTATGAAATCCTTGTTTCTATAAAAGGATGACCAGGATCATTGTAAGAGGACCAAAACTTGTGCATATTTACAAACAAGTTTTGAGTCTAGGATACAGTAGACTGTATAAGGAATATCTTTGTAAGAAAGCAATATTGTTTTTTCAAGTTAAATATAGAAAGTTTTCACTTTAAAGCATTTTGTATACATGATATTGATATGGCATTTGAATAAAATCCAAATTTTATATCTCTCCTATGTGTATCTCTCTTTGAGTTATGAATTATTGATATCTTCAGAGGAAGGCAAAGTAAGGCACAACTCTCCTATGTGTATCCCTCTTTGAAATATGAATTATTGAAATTCATTGCATAGATTTTCTCTATGTGTATGTTTATGCTCTTCAGCTCTGATTTAGTATCGGATTAAATAACCTTTAACCATGGCATAAATTCTTTAAGTTTTACATAACGATATGAGTAACTAGTATGAATCTAGGATTCCATTGATAAAATTCACCACAAGGTGATAGCATTTTCAAAGAGCAGGGTTATAAAAAGTTCAATATATTTGCTTATTTATAAGAATCTTGTAGTGAAGGTGTTGCCTAATGGATAAGGCACTGGCCAGCAGTGCAGTTGTTTTTACAAAAATTAGTGTTTAAAAGGTTCTATGTGTATTCCTAATATTTTGATATAAATCTTTCAAAATTCTCTAAGTACAGTGACTTGAAAAGTAGTATTCCACCAAATGGTAATGGAGAATCAATGAATGAATGGTAATCATTTAGTACTTTCTTATCATATATCTATTTTTATTGAATCCAGTCTATTATTATTGAAGTAAGGCTATTTGATTGTTGGATTGGTAGTACCCTCCTTGGTTTTGTAGAGCCAGAAGTATAGAGGGTAGTCTTGTCCCTAGAGTTGGTCCAATCATCTTAGAATTCCATATTTGGATCTAACCCATCCTTAAAATCTATAAATGTATTGGTTGCTTAAGATAGCAGAAAGTCCAGTTTGAGGAACCAACGCATCCCACATAGTTACTTCTTCCTCTGCTGTCCATTTATAACTCTGGACATGTTGCAACTATGTTTTTTATCTAGATCCCATATGTTGTCTATAATCATCTTGACATCTTCTACAAATTTGGTGAGCTCCATTTCTACTTTTATGCCTTCATTCAGAGTGTTATTAAACCTCCTTTTTTCAAGAATGCATCAATTTGAAATATAGTGTATATATTAATGATATAGTTTTGATTACTAATATTAGACTATCTGCTATTAAATAGGTAACAAAAATGGCCTTGTTAACAAAAAGATAAATTAGTCAAATAATGGATGGTATCTACATCAAGGAACCATATTTTCAAATTGTATCATTGCAATCTATTGAACAACATCATACTACAAGTACAAAATATCATCTTGAACTTTCTGATGGTGTGCATACAACCTTTTTCCTTTTGCTGGAACAATTTAACACACTTGTAGCAGAGGACGCTTTAGTTAAAAGGTTCATTATTTGTATCAAAGAATACTCTTTCAATAAACTCCACAATTACATGTATGCCAATTATTTAACTATATTTTATTGTACTTAAGCATAATGATATCCTCTTCAGGACATTGGTCATGTCTATTGCTAATTAGAATGTGTTAGGGATTCTTTTTGTATGAATATGAGTGGTTGAAAAAGTACCTGAACAATATGGCTACTAATACTGATTCAGACAAAAGAAATGCCTAATTGCTAAGGATTGTATAAGATTCTTCTTTGTTTTAGAGTTCCATATGCTTAGCCAGGTTTAACCTTTCAATAATTACTAATTACTTGACAAAATATTTAAAAGTACACACTGATTTAATTATGCTTAAGATTGGAGACTGTGTGAAGACATTTATTCTCCAAGTCAGTAGAAGATTTTCTTAACCTTAATCAAGTACTAAGATTAAAGATCAATCATCAATAAGATCTTCATTCATACAAGAGTAGACATACAAGTAAAGAGACAATAATAATAGGAGAGAGAAATTACAGTGTATTTGTATTAAAATGGACATGTAAGTTACATACAAAGATTCATACTCTAAAGCTCAGACATAAAATTTAGTACTCTGCTCTGTAGCAATTACACTCATTTGTTCAATTATATTTTTCTAACTCTTTACAAAATGAGGCTAGAGCCTATATATAGCTCAACCATCTTGGAATTCTCTTATCAATGAGAATGCAACAAGCTACAGATGGTTGGAGCTCAAAATCTAAAAAAGCATATAAAACAAATTTAAAAAAGTGTTTAGGTGATGGAAAGATATAAATATTTTGGAGTGTTCTACTTCCTGGCTCGTTGATCACTGACACCTTTGTTTGTAGATATTCATTGTAGCTTCTTGAGTTATTGTGAGATATGATGACTGCCATTCCAGCTAACTTACATCATTCTTATTGATAGCTTATCATTCCTATGGTTTGAGGTCAGGTGTGAGATAATGTAGATGTCCTCTTCACTCATCATCCAAAATATTGAAGTCAACTATAGTAGATTACATCTTACTAGGCTTTGTAAGCTTATCCCACATAGTTACTTCTTCCTTTGTCAGCCATTTATAACTTTGGACATGTTGTAGCTATGTTTTTTGTCTCTCCCATATTGCATATGTTATCATCTTGACATCTGCTACAAATTTGGTTAGCTCCATTTCTACCTTTATGGCTTCATTTAGAATGTTATTAAACCTCTCCATATCTACTTCATTGTTTTCATCAAGAAATGCCTCTTTCCTAGGCAAGAAAGGATCAAAGTTTGATCTCCACTAGTCAAGGTTCTTCATTGCACCATCTGCATCTTTACTAGGAGGAATGAACCTATTAAAATCTGAGCCAAGCATGGATATCTTAGCCTTAATCTGATTTTCCTTGCCTCTAAAAAGTGGCCATATGGCCTTAATTCTGTTTATTTCTTCACCTACTTTCAGAACAATCTCTGGTATATCATTTATTAAAGAGTGCACTGCTACCAATCTTTCAAAAAGTGTTGCTCTGACCGACTAAGTTGCATAATATCCATTCAAAATTGAAACATAACTATTCACATCCACCTACAGTTCAGGTAATTTATTATAAGCATTGAAAACCAAATCACATTTATGTTTTAATACATCAATCATGTGCTACAAAATCTTCAGTAAGGCTTGTAGAATAGTATCATTCTTCTCCAAGTTTATCTTTTCTATATCTACAACAACTTCTTCTTCATTTACACCTTTATTTTGAAGTAGTAGAAATTGTTCAGGTGGTGTAGGGTTAGCTATGGGAGTATTTATTATTTGTTGTTCTAAATCTTCTAAAGATTTCTCCAATACCATTTCTTTCATTATTTGGATATCTCTATCCTTTAAAAGGGCACTATAGTCCTCTAACAAAGAACCATACCTCTCAAATAATCTCTTTGTCTTGTCTTCATTAAGCCTAGAAAAATGAGTTAACACTTGATATATCTCAAGGTCTCCTGTATTATGGATTGACTATACATTTTTGTCACCATGCATTTTCTCTTTGACATTTAAAATTTGAGGCTTCTTATCCTTAGGATATAGGCTTCATAGAGCCAATGCTTGATTCCTTGGGCTATAGCCAAATCCTTTGATAATCTCACCTACTTGGGTCTCTGAGGATAATTTTATATCATCTTGTCTCTTGATTTGATCAATAATAAAATCAAAATATAAATTCTACCTAGGTACCAGTAGCATATGGCTAGCTCTGACCAGTTGTCTGGCTTTTTCTGGATTGAATCTCTCATTCTCAAGGTCATACTCCCTTACTATTTGTACTACTTCATCAGGCACTTGACCCTCTTCAGTGATCTAAACACTTGATGCAACTTGTTGTTGCTTATGCCATATTAAAAATCTCTTGAATTCATCTAACTAAATAAAATTGTCATCCTTTAAGAATGCATCTTGTTCTAACATTCTTTCATCTTGGCATAGAGCCAAGGGAAACTCAACATCTTTTGTTTCAAGTTTTCTTTTTCTTTTCTCCTCTCTTATCTTCTTCCTCAACTAGTGGTTATGAACACCTTTTCCAATGATGAGGGCTCCCACTTTATCCATTTTTCTTACATGAGAAGATTCTCCAGTTACCATTTTTTTTTTTTTTGCAAGAGGTTCACTAGTGTCCTGGGAGCTATGTAGGTCAACAACTACATTCTGACCACTCTCATGTTTCTCAGATGTTATATGTTCCAAATCATGGACATTGTGCACCGAGAAGCCATCATCACTATCCTCATCACATTCAAACTCTGAATGGACATTTTTGATTCCTTCTTTCTCATCAATTTGATCCTCAAAAGTCCTCATTACGGTATTGAATTCGATCATCATCTGCTCTAGCCTTTGGAGATAATGCAATGTAGAAAATAAACCACTGAAAGCCAATCCCTTTAGCTTCAATTGCTTCTCCATAGCACATAAGTCATGTAATTGGTCAGATCTTCTTACCACTTCTTGTTTGTCTATTATATTTCTTATTAAATCCTCCTCAGGATATTCCTCATGTCTCTTGTTGAAAGGAATGCTAGCCATATAATATTTTCTGTTAGCAACCAGAAATCCCTCTCTATCAACATACATGTAGGAAGCAGTATGCATTCTAACCTGTCCTAACCAATCATTTACCTGACTGAAGGCATTCTTGCCTATTGTGAGACTATGCACTCTGAAGTGCCTAGGAGTAAAAGTTCCTTTTCTATGTGAAGCTAGGTGCTCCTTATCAGTCAGCATAAGCTACCAAATGAACTCTAAAAATGCCACCCTAGGTGGAGCAAAGAATGGTAGTATGTGGGGGGCATGAGGGCATCCATATACTCTAATCATAGTATAACCCTTTTCATAGTAAATTTCTACCCAATTATGACCCTTGGTCCACTTATCAAAAAAAATTTGTAGCCTAATCATCCACAAAACATTAGTGGATAGCCTTGAAAGGTTCAATCCCAAACTAAGAAGGATAGGCCAAACTATCCAATTTTCAAATACATAGAAATCACTTCTTGAGGAAGATGGACTCCAATCCCTTATCCAAAACTATACTGGATTTGGTTGTCCCTTATACATCATTTGTGGGTCAAGGACCTCCATGTTCATCATATCATAATTAAAATATAGAATTTGATGCATCAACAAAGAATAGTGCATAAACCTAGGTGTAGAACCAGACATTTTGTTTTTCAACACCAGTAAACCCTCAGACATTCTATCTATTACATATCCTATGTAATCATTGTTGGCATTAAGCAGTATTGCCACTAGTGACAACACTTATTTGCATTCTGGGTGTAAACCGAGCAGACAGTGTAAACTGAGCAGACAGTGCAAACCGAGCAGACAGTGCAAACCGAGCAGACAGTGCAAACCGAGCAGATAGTGCAAACCGAGCAGACAGTGCAAACCGAGCAGACAGTGCAAACCGAGCAGATAGTGCAAACCGAGCAGACAGTGGAAACTGAGCAAGTTAGTACAAACCGATCAGGACAATGAAAACCGAGTAACATCTTGTCTACCGAGTCACCAATGCTTACCGAGTTCAATACCTACCGAGTGATCAGTATGAACCGTGCCTTCACTTCTACCGAGTGCATGACGATGCCGAGTAATGCAGTGGACGCCGAGTATCAGAAAGTCACCGAGTCAGTGTGAAGGAACCGAGTAACCATATTTGGGCTAACTTAGTAGCACTTATGTTTATTTGTCAAGCCGACTGTGCAATTGTAATTGTAATTAATTGTTTGAGACCTGTATATAAACAATGATGTAGAAATAAAAGAGACATGCACAAGTAATGAAATATATGATATAGAATATATAAAAGAGTAACAAAGGTAGAAATAAGCGAATTGCAGAAGGCTTCAGAAGTATAAGATACAGCAAAGACAAATTCATCACAGAAGGTGATCAGTACATCAGCGAATCTCATTCAGCAATCCAGTTGCAAAGCAGAGATCTACTGTTTCATTCTAATAGGTGAATCAGTACTAAATCCTTTAACCGGGTAGACTTAACAGTCTTTGTATAAATCTCTTTACCGAGTGCATACTTCACTGTATGTTTGTAAATCCTTTAACAGGGTGGATTTAGCAATCCTTATTGCTCCTAACAGGGCAGATCATCAGAAGTGATCAAATTGTAAGCCTTAACCGGCCAACTTTATTCTGCAGTATTAAAGCTTTGTGGGTTTCATCCCCACCCTAGTTTTACTTTCTTTTGGAAGGTTTCTGGGTAACCAAATCCATGTGTCATTATTGTGAATGCTTTTTAAGTTTCATGCTTTCTGTATGCAAAGGTTAAAAGTAAAATACATGTTAAAATTAGAAGAAAATTCAGAGTTACTGATTCACCCCTCCCCTCTTAGTAACTTGGTTAATTCCTGAATATTTCCAACAATCATATCCTCTCATCACATGAATACTCTGGGATTCCAAAACCATCATCAGGAGATCTGAGGTGATCCTCTCTCCACCATCAACCCCTATAACTCTACATAATCCATATGCAATATACTTTATATAGAATCAAAGATCTTTGTATAAAAATTGGTTTGTGTTGGCCATGGGTGCACTATAATTCCTATTCTCCTAAGGAACATGGTTTTGGATTTCTTTTGCTACCACAGGAGCCTGTTAATATTATTTAGAACAACAGAGATAACGGGGGGTGAATCAGTTGTTCTTAGGTCCTGATGTATAAGACAAACTTCAAACTTTACTTTAAATCATATCTAATAACCAAAACAAACTCAGTCATCACTAATTCAATAATAGAAACATATAACATTGCAGTCCACTACCCAGCTATATCAAACTTGCAAAACATAGAAATGTTAAAACCAAAACATTCACACAAGTGTTAACACTAGGATTTATAGTGGAAACCCAATGTGGGAAAAACCACTTTGTAACATGCTACTATTATTTTCACTCTTCTGGAATGAGCTCAGTTAAAATCCAACCCTGTCAAAGGTTACAATACGCATTGTTAGGTGTGACCCAGTTAAAGGATTTCAATCACCCTGTTAAAAGGGAGCCTTGTTATAGGACTTACATACACTCAATTAGAATGCAACCTTGTTCAAAGGATTTAACATATGACTATTAGGTCAACCTTTGTTAAAAGGATTTTGACTGTTATAATGGTTAGAAAGTAACAACAATATGGATCTGAAAAACATACAACTCACTTTGTAAATATCAGATCCAATTCTATATAGAAATGTTGGTTTACTGACTATGAAAATTTTCCATCTCCATCTCTGATTTGCTTAGAACTTTTCTTCAAGAAATCACCACACTTCTCCTTCAGCCTTTTCTTCTTATACAGTCAATAAAACTTATCTTCCAGCATTCCATTTTCACCCATGCATCAACCTTGCATATCCAATGCTCAAGTTCCCTTAATACTTTCCTCAATTAGGTTAACTCATCTTTTGCCACTCAATCTTATTTTTAGATCTTAGGGTTAGGTCATATTCATTGAGTCTACCCACATTATGTTCTTCGGCTCCTTTTCTAGAATCATCTCAAATCTCATAAAGATTTACAATAAAATGTTTTACAGTGCATTTAATGCTTTCAAACAATCAATAAATAAAGTCAACACATTTTACAGAATCCAAGAATTCAACAATATCAGCTCCAAATCTAAATTCTCTTCAAATATAAAAATGTTGATGCTCGGTCAATACTGTGATCATTCACTCAGTCTTCATGTCGAACGCTCGGTCATCACTAGAAAAAGTTTCCTCGGCTTACACTGTCTCCCTCAACAATTTACTGATGTTTGATCGACACTAGATTTTTTCTCGACATACACTAACTTGGTCGACACTAACATTACTTGGCTTAAGCATGATTTATCCATTTTTTCTTAGTTAAGCCTACCAGTTTAGTCTTCAATCTTACTAAGATAAACAATACATTGTCTCATCATTGTACAACATAGTCAAGTACACCTTGTGATATCAAGATAACTCAACCTTTCCTTAGGTTCTATTATTACCAACCTTGCCCCCAATCCTTCACAACAATACAATAGATATAGTAATTTCCTAAGTAGTAACAGTCTTACCAATTAAGGTTTTGACATCAATGACAACATAATAATTGTTTCAATTGCAGTTTCCAACAAAGCCTCCCTAATATATCTATTGGCCAGGGCTTGCATATTAATCTGCATAGACATTGGAACCTGTATACCAAAAGCTCTCATGAATGAATTTCAATCAAGGGTTACCAATGCAAAACCATCACCCTTCCTAATTGTTCTAGATAGGGGATCATAGCTATGAGACAAAAGAATTAAGACATATACATCTACAAAAACCTCTGGAACTATTAATTTTGCTAACCTTGGCATCCAAGGGTTTGAGACAGGGAGCAAACTATCAAAATTCTTATAAAAGTACTTGAATAAAGATATTCCAATGACATCTAGTGTTCTAGCATCTCTATAGTATGCAAGCTCATTAACAAAACACTAATCACTAACCTTCTTATTCTGTGATGACCCTGGCAGTAAGATGATGAATTCATCTAAATAGCTATCCTTAACTTTGTCCTTAGCACCTTTGGTGATAGAGGCTCCACCAACTAGTAATTGGCTCATCTTATTTGTGAATTTGAATTGCTCTGCAGATTTTGAATGTACTCAAATTTGTAATTGCTCTAAAATTTCACAAAATTCTATCGCTTTAGCTTGTCTGAATGCTTCGTATTTCAAAATAAGTGAAGAATAACTCTATTTATTTTATAGAATTGAATGTAGAACCCATTAGAGATCAAAAATCTAAAAATCATGTCAGTTCCACCATTACTTGGCTCATTCACAACTGAGTTCAGTAGCTGTAAGCCAAGAAAATGACACATGATCAAATTTTAACTTCTGGCGACCTAGCAGCTAGAACACCTTCTTTTAAGTGCTGAAAAATTTGGCGCATCCCTTACATTCCTCAAGATCTGGTGACTAAAGAAAAGTTTAGTTTTTAAATGACTCTATTTGTTGTGGAGACCTAGCGAGTATAGCAAGGAATCATAGTTACTAAATACTTTGAACCTTGTTGAATTTATCCAAAGACTGGCCAATGTTTTGTGACTTAAATTTTTCCATTCTAAGACTTGGTGACCATAGCCAATCTTTTAGTCATTGCAAAATTATTTCCTTTTAATCTTATCTCAAGACTTGATGACTAAACACCATCAAGAGATTCTGAGACAAGGCAATGACCACCCAAACAAAATTAAATCAATGGTTGAAAATAACTCACTAAAATTATTTTTTTAACTTACCTTCATTTGGCAACCATGTGACTGAATTCATGTCCAGGTCACTACATATTTCTAGTAACTATGGTTAAGACTGGAGACTACATGAACACCTTTATTCTCCAAGTCACCAAAAGATTTTCTTAACCTAAGTGAAGTATTGAGATTAAAGATCAACTGTCGATCAAATCTTCATTAAACATTTACCACTAAGTTGGCATACTTTTAATAACGTAACTGCTACATTGCAAGACTTGAGATAACCATGTCACTGAATTGCTGACCATTTGAGACATAATTTATAGAATCATGAGAACATGCGACCATTGAAATTGCCATGTCATTGAATAGAAGAACTAACCGCTAAATAATTTTGATATTTGGCGACCCCCAAAATACACCACCAACATGTATTTGGAGACTCAGCGATCAATTGAGAACCTCATAATTTTTTTAAACTATAACAATTCTTTATTTTATTCAGAGATCACCTGACTGAAGGTATTTTGATCAGTAGATAAAGCTTAGGAAATACCTTCGACAAATCAGAAATGCTCATATGTATACATTTGGTAGTGGGGCAACCTTTTGTGAGTTCCTAGAATAAACCAAGATCGAAGGTTGTCACATAATCGTAAGAATACTTAAGATTCCTTGCAAAGATATGATGGTCTTTGATTTTATGCAGAATTCCTAGCCTGCTAGAAAGTTTAAAGGCTAGGCCCATGCACTGGCTTGTAAACAAGATCAACGGCTAGTGCATGATCCCAAGGGAATGAAAGATTCTTTCCATTCTTGTGACAACCGGTGGATCTAGAAAATATTTCAAAATCACCAAGAAATTAAATATTCCACCGTCTAAGGTTTGTGTAGGACTTCTATTGTTGAAAGATTCAATGGTTGTCATGTGTTCACAATGAAACTGTTTAGATCTACCGATCATGCGACTATTTTGAGATTCACCAACTAAACTCTTCGTCGGATCTCTAAATTAGTCCTTCACCACTATGTTCATCTAATGCATAGGGGACCAGGTGCCACATTGTTCATTATGTCCTTCACATCTCCCCAGTTTCCTACAAAGTATAATAATCTAATGCCACATCGATAAATGAGCAACCCATCAGAACATTAATGAACTACCACTACCTCATACTTCTTTCACTTCTGACCAATTCATCAGTGTCGTAGAAAATAAAATGGAAGAAATTACAATTGGTAACGAATGTGTCACTGCTACAAAAACTTAAAAAGAGAGAAATGAAAAAAATAGTAACATGTGTCTTGTAAATCATGAACCTAACTCTGGTTGCTAGCAAGTTAATTAATAGCTCTGCAGTCAATTCACACAGTGGAAATCTTACAATTTTTGGGTTTTTTCAAAATCCATGGACGATCTTAATCATTTCAATCATCTTGCATGTGCTTACAGTTTTTTTAACGGCCATCGATTGAATTAACCCAGGCTGATGTTTTTCATATAAGAAACACCTTCAACATAATTATATAATTCCTGTCAACTCAACATGTGCAAGAAATAATAGTAGGTCAAGCAAAGGAAAAGAAGATTAAACAAACCCTACTCTACGACACTCCATGCATCACAATAGACAAAGAAAATAGAAAAGCATCATTACGTAAGCTCAACAAAAGGTGACCTACATTTCAAAGACCTAAGCAAGCCTTTTAACAATAGGCTAACATAATTGTAGATGTTTGAATTACGAGTGGATATCAAAATAATAATTCACTAGTACTATTCTTAGGTGTCTAGGGCTGCTCTAGACCTCTTACTAAGGTCTTTTATTTTGTTTCCATGTGTTTTCTACATGACTCATACTAGGTTTTGTTGATGGAGATCAAGTTCAAGTTTTCTCATCCACTCATTGTCCCTATAGTGTGGATCCCATACTTATTCTTAGATTGGGGAGCTCATTTGCTAATGTATGCCTTTCCTTGGGTTAGGACGATCATTTTATCTCTAGTTGCCTTGACTTTTTTTTAAATTCCTCCCTTCAGGGGAAGAATCATTCTTCCTATGTAGATAAGTTGTTGGATGTAGGCCCACTTAAGATGGGAAACCCCAACTCTAAAAATGTGTGCACTTTTGCTTGCAAAGTCAAGGGGACTATGGTCCATGTTCATGATGAGATTTTGAAATAGACAATGGTGGTGTTTGATCCTTCTCCAGTTGATTAGATCCTTTAATTCTTCCCTTCAATTGATCAAGTCAAGAAATGGGTTTTGACTCAGTGGAAAGTAAAAGGGAGCATAAAAACCAATGTTATGGGTAATACCATTTTTGTCTTCATTTTTCTTAATAAGGAAGACTCAATCTATGTACCAATAAGTGGTCCTTGGTCCTATGGTTATAATAAGTATATTATCCTTTCTCTTTGTAAGTAGAAGTGTGGCTTTGATGCCCATAATGACTTGGGAGTTCTGGCCCCTGCCTATACTCACCTCCTAGGTCTCCCTTTTGGAATATTGGTACTTTGATATCTTTTTAGGTATTGCAAAGTATTTTTCCTCTCTCTAAATGGTGGATAGAATAAAACAATAGATTTATTGACTCCTCTTTGCAAAAATTTGTGCTAATGTCATGGTTAACTTAATCCTTCCTTCCTTTGTTACTCTTCAATTTGGGTTTGGTTTGTGAGAACAACCTTTAGAATATGAGAAAGCTTTGACATTTTTCCACAATAGTAAGAAATATGGCCATGTGAGTAATGTCTACATGTTTTAAAAGCATAGGAAGCATCACCATGTAATGTTCCAATAGAATAATGATACTCAAAACAAAGGAAAAAATTTGAAAGCACTACCTTCAATTGAGGAACTAGAAGGGACCTTAATATCTAGCAAAAATAAGAATCTAGATTATCTTACTACCTCAACCTCTAAGATAGGACAAGGTTCTATAATTGAGATTGGTATAAAAGGGAATGCAATGTCGCTGTAACTCTTTAAGATAACAAAATGGAGACAAAGAAAATATATAAAACTATTGATACCAAGGTTTAGTGGTGTAGGAGCACCCTCAATTTTTTTTGATTTGAATTCTTTTTCTTGTAAGGATTTCCCTAAGGTCATGTTGACCATGTTTTGGTACCCATTTGGGATTTGAGGTCCTTAGGTCTTAGGTAGAAGATGAAAGTCTTGTAGTCTTTCCCTAGGATATTAAGTGTGATGTCATTTTAGGCTTTGATATTGAGGTTTGGGGCATTGAAAATGAGTTTTTAAGTCTAGATATACCCTAGGACTCCATGATAGCTTCCTAAGTCCATTTGGGAGAAAGATATGAAAAGTTGTCAATTTTGTTGTAAAAGTTGCTTAGTAACTTTTGCAACTTTTGAAAAGTTGCTTAATCCACTAAGCCTTAAGGCCTTAATCAGTGTTTAAGGGCTCTAAACCTCCTCTAAGCCCAACCTAAGATGACTTATGCAAGTGTTGGCTCATATCTTGTGGTTGGAAGTATCAGCATACAAAGATTCATTCTAGAGTTGTGGACAGTCTAGATTTTGAAGTAGATTTGTGAGAACAATGATTTAATGGAAGGAATGTTGAGTTACTTTTTATCTCATGATGGATGTTGAGTGTTGATGTGTGGATCTAGTTTCATTTTCTACAATTAGATTAGATTTTGTTTATCATTTTCTATCTTAGTCTAAATTCTTCAATAAACTCATGTTCACTGGTTTCTACCAAGTGAGATAAGAACATGTGGGTTTAGCTCACTATCCCATCATCCAATATGTACAGCCTCTTGGGGATCGTAAGTAGACTCTATGTATGTAACATATATGGAAGTAGGGGCCCTAGTGTTCATGCAAGGTATTTTTACAATCCAG
Organism: Chamaecyparis obtusa; assembly: GCA_027943335.1. Lineage (NCBI taxonomy): Eukaryota > Viridiplantae > Streptophyta > Pinopsida > Cupressales > Cupressaceae > Chamaecyparis > Chamaecyparis obtusa. Next base: position 112,509 of record BSBK01004580.1, read on the forward strand.
CCCTAGGCGAGCCATGGTGAGCCCGGGTAGGAAGGATAGAATGAAGAAGGGGAATATCTTGCAGAGGAGAGATAGAAGGTGCATGTTAGGAGTTGGAGGTCTTATATATGGTCTATGCCAAGATCTGAATGCAAGGACTGGGAGTGATCAGTTCATTTGATCACCTAAAACCATAAGATACTTCACTGAATCAGGAGAAAGGCCTAAATCCCACCAAGACTACCTATTTTGGGTAAGGGGGTTGTATGGCCTAGGAGGTACCCAAAACCTCCAAATCCTTGAAAAATTGCCTCACATGGGAAGGATCCCTAATTTTTTTGCAGATTTCTTTGGGATAATTCAAGAGGAATACCCTATTTTCTCAGAGAGGAGGCCTAATTGAGCCCTTCCTTGTTGCCCTATTTTATAAAGGAAGTATGAGATTGGTAGAGAGGAATGATGAAATGAATTTTGGAACATGTGTAATGACATTATTTAAGACATTTTAACACACCTCCTAGCCTCTCCAACCTTAGTTCAATTGGTGGTGTGTTACCCTTATTCCAGCCTAAGGGTCACTTGGTACATGGAGGTGTCAAATGCTAAGAAGTTATAGTTGCATTGATGGATTAGTTTTGGTAGATTGGTTGGCCCTAAGACTAGGGGATAGAGCCATTTTTGGTATCCTATAGGTCATTGGTGTAGGTGGATACACTTGAGGGTCACTAGGTGGACATAAGGACTTCCCAACCTCCCTACCAAATTGGTATCAGAGCCCCAAAAGTTTTTGGGATTGCATAGTGCATGTCATATTGTGAATCTAGTGCTTCTTCAATCATGGTGACCAATGTGGAGTTATCCAAGAAGTTTGAGGACAAGGAGATAGATAATAGGATGTTAAGGGAGAAGATAACTCAATTAGAACAAACATTGAGTGAAGTTCAATTGACGGCTGGAGAAGTTAGTGAAAAACTAGATTGGAGAGAAGCAAAGGAGAATGAAGTACCTGATGAGGACAAGACTCCAGAGCTAGACCCCATATTGCTTAAATAACCACTCTTAAAGGTATTGAAAGCCATGAATGGAAAATCTCTAGAGGGGATACCATTGTTTAGTGGTAAGATGGAATCAGATCTAGTCATGGACTGGATAGAGGGTATGGAAAATAACTTTGAATGTGATGGAATTAGTGAAGCACAAAAGGTAAGAGTAGCCAAATCTAGACTTAGAGGCTCTACCTTGAAATGGAGGAAATTTGTTCAAATAGAGAGAGAAAAGGAGGGAAAGAAGCTAATCTTTTCTTGGAAAGGCATGGTAAGTAAAATCAAAGAAGCCTACATGCCAAATGATTATGAGATCTAATTGCGCAAAAAGAGACAGAGTCTAAGGGAAAAGGATCTAGATGTGAGTTCCTATACAAAGGAATTCCAAAAAAATTTCATGAGATCCAATGTGGTAGAGAATGAGAGTGTTAAGGTAGCCATATATTTGAATGGCTTGAAGTGGAGTATTCAAGAGGAGATGGTTCTTCTTAGTCCCAAGATAGTGCACCAATGTTACCAATTGGCTGTCAAGATTGAAGAAAAAGGTAAGAGAAAACAAGATCAAACCTCCAAGAATAGAGGTAGAAGAAGAGATCAAAGGGGACATAAAGGAGGCTACCAAGGGAGAGGAAATGAACATAGGAGTCAAGGAGAATCTAAGCCAGAGGAACATGGTGGAGAGTCATCTTCTAGAGAAAGTTTTGGAAAAGGTAGAGGCCACCAAGGCAACTCAAATAGAGGTAGAAGTATAGGCACAGGTAGTTCATACATTGCTACCATGAAATGTTACTATTGTGGATAATTGGAACATCTAGCTTATAGGTGCCCAGACAAGACATTTTCTTCAAATTTAGAGAAGAGAGTAGTATACACCCAAGAGGACACTTCAAGTGTCAAGTCATCAAGGGTTAGCCACATTGAATCAGAGATAAGTGAAAATCACATGTTTACAAGGGTTCTCATCAAGCCGCAACCAGCTAAGGAAGAATGAAGGTAGAGAAGAGAACTTTTTAGAGTGAAATGAAAGGTCATGGGCAAGGTTTGTAAGGTTATTGTTGACTTTGGTTCAACTGACAACATCATAGCAGAAGAGGCAATGAAGAAGCTTAATCTTCCCAAGGTACCTCACACCAATCCTTATAAAGTGGCATGGATAAACAAGGGCCAAAGTGAATTGGTCAATGAGAAAGCATGGATTGAGTTCCCTATTGGAGGTGACAAGGAAAAATGATCATGTGATGTACTCCCTATGGATGCATGCCACCTATTTCTAGGAAGGTCATGGCAATTTGATAGAGAAGCCATATACAATGGCAAGGACAACACTATCACCTTCAAGAAAGATGGGAAAGCCTTCAAAATTCAATCTTTTCTAGAGGAAGAAGATGATCAGTCCAAGACTCTTAGTGTATTATTAAGTAGTGGGAAAGAGATGATAAGTGCACTCTAAGAAAAGGATAGTGTAGGGTATGCCATAGTAATAAAGCCAAATGAAGAGGAGAAATCTATTCAAGCACAAATAACAAATTAAATTCAGGAGATACTTGGAAAGTATAAGGATATTATGTGTGATGAAGAACCTACAACCCTACCATCTAAGAGGTCCATAAGTCATCAAATTGACTTTATTCCAGGAGCATCATTGCCAAACAAGGCAGCATACAAGATTACACCGGAGAAGAATCAAGAGGTGGCTAAACAAGTCCAAGAGTTTCTTGATCAAGGACTCATCAAGAAGAGCATCAGTCCATGTGTTGTACTAGTGGTCTTAACATCTAAGAAGGGTGGAAAATGGAGGCTTTGTACTGATTCAAGGTCCATTAACTGGATAACAATAAGGTATAGGTTTCCCATACCTAGGATTAAGGCTTTGATGGATTGTTTGGGAGGAGCACAATACTTCACCAAGATAGATCTCAAGAGTGGCTACCATCAGATTAGGATCAAGGATGGAGATGAGTAGGAGATATCCTTTAAGACTACTAAGGGATATATGAGTGGCTCCTAATTCTATTTGGGCTTACTAATGCCCCTAGAACATTCATGAGGTTAATGAATGAAGTGTTGAAGGATCACATAGGAATATTTGTGGTGGTATAGCTTGATGATATACTTATATTTAGCAAGACAAAAGGAGAACACTTGGCACATGTGGAGGTTGTACTCAAGAGGCTGCATGAGGAGCAATCAGCAATCAATCTAGAGAAGTGTGAATTTTTCAAACAAGAGATAGTTTATTTTGGTTTTATGGTATCCAAGGGTCAACTGAAAATGGATCCAAGCAAGGTGGAAGAAAAAATTGACCTACACCTTCCACATGGAAATAAGTAAGGAGTTTCCATGGACTTACACAATTTATAGGAAGTTCATAAGAAACTTTAGTGGAATATGTGCACCGGTCTTAGATACCATAAAGGGTGGAGTGAAGACTAAGTTCATATGGATAGTAGAAGCTAGCAAAGAATTTGAAGATTTGAAGCAGCAAGTGGCAACACAACCCATCCTCCTATTACCTAACTTTGATAAACTATTCAAGTTGGAGTGTGATGCAAGTGGCATAGCAGTTGGAGGAGTGTTGAGCCAAGAAGGCAAGCCCATATCCTTTTTCAGTGAGAAGATTAATGAAGCTAAGAAGAAGTATTCAACATATGACTTGGAGCTATATGCACTAGTTCAGTCACTAAGGAAGTGGAGGCAGTACCTCCTTCCTAAGGAATTTGTAGTGTTTACTGATAATCAAGATCTTAGCTACATAAACACATAAGAAAATTTGAGCAATAGGAACTTGAAATGGATGGAATACTTACAAGGCTTCACCTTCACCATCAATCTCAATAAGGGATATTTGAACAAGGTAGTAGATGGACTAAGTAGGAGATTGCTGAAAGTGCAATAATTTTAGTTAAAAAGCATTGGTATTGAGAGTTTCAAATAACTCTATGTTGAGGATGAAGACTTCTCTAAAGCATACAAGGTATGTTCTCAATTTTAAAACCATTTTCATAGTCCATTCTCTAAATACACTTTGTAAAGTGGGCCCTATTGTTCAAAGGAAATCAACTATGTTTTCCCAAAGGCTTAATGAGAGAGAATCGCATCCAAGAGAAGCACAATGGAAGTTTGAGTGGACACTTTGGTATCAAAAAGACATTGGAGTTGGTACAAATATTCTAGTATTGGTCCAAGTTTCCAAGAGATGTTAGAAGGTATGTAGAATAATGTGTAGTGTGTATAAAAGCAAAAGGGGGAGCCAACAATGTAGGTTTGTATCAACCTTTGCCCATTCCAAATAGGCCATGGGAGTTTATAAGCATGGACTTTGTGGTAGATCTCCCTAAAACCAAAATAGGGCTGGATAGTGTCAATGTAGTGGTGGATAGATTCAATAAAATGAATCACTTTATTCCTTGTAGGACTACTCATGATGAAAGCTACATAGCTCATTTTTGTTTCAAAGAGATTGTAAGGATTCATGGATTTCCTTTAACCATTGTGTTTGACAGGGATTTGAAGTTCATGAGTCACTTTTGGAAGACTCTATGGAGGAGACTAGGTACAAACCTATCCTTTGGGTCAGTATACCATCCCCAAATGGATAGGTAGACTGAGGTAATAAATAGGGTACTAGGAAACCTATTGAGATGCCTCACTAGGGAGTATGTGAAAACATGGGACATGATCCTTCCCCAAGAAGAGTATGTCTATAATGATAGCATAAACATGACCACAAGGAGAATTCCATTTGAATTTGTGTATAAGATGCATCTAAGAGGGGTGTGTGAGCTCAGAGATCTAGGAGCCATGGAGAATAGGAGTGGACATGCTGAAGATTTTTCTTAGACCATGAAGGAATTACATGATTAGGTTAAGAAGACAATGATTGAAGCAACCCATAAGCTAAAGACCAAGGTGGATATGTCAAGAAAGAACATACAATTTTTAGTTGGAGACCATGTTATGGTACATCTCAATAAGTCAAGACTACAAAAGGGAATACCAACCAACCTGTAGATGAAGAGAGTGGGGCCTTGTTAGGTAATAGCTAAGTATGATAACATTTCCTACAAGGTGGAACTCCTAGAAGACCTAAACATTTCACTAGTGTTCAATGTGGTAGATTTGATCAAATTCAAGGGGCCATTATCAGAGATCAGTCAGAACAATGGAGAAATACTTGAATACATCAATGATAAAGTTATGCCTCCTAGAGAGAAGCCACAAACTCAAAGGGTCCTTGAGTCAAGACAAAATAAAAAGACAAGGCACATGGAATACATGGAGCACCTCATCAAGTGGAAGGGGTGTCCTGAATCTAAAGCAACATGGGTAGAAGAGGATGACTTCAAGAATTCTAGCATAAATACTTCTACCCTCTCCTCCTTTATGACTTAAATCTATCTTCTGTAGAGGGGGGACTATGGTGCAGGAGCACCCTCAATTTTTTTCTAATTTGAATTCTTTTTCTTGTAAGGATTTCCCTAAGGTCATGTTGACCATGTTTTGGGATCCATTTGGGATTTGTGGTCGTTAGGTCTTAGGTAGAAGATGAAAGTCTTGTAGTCTTTCCCTAGGATATTAAATGTGATGTGATGCCAAGATTTCATATTCAAGGTTTGGGGCATTGGAAATGATTTTTTGAGTCTAGATATACCCTAGGACTCCATGATAGCTTCCTAAGTCCATTTGGGAGCAAGATATGAAAAGTTGTTAATTTTGTTGTAAACATTGCTTAGCAACTTTTGCAACTTTTGAAAAGTTTCTCGGCCCACTAAGCCTTAAGGCCTTAATTAGTTTTTAACTACTCTAAACCTCCCCTAAGCCTAACCTAAGACTATTTATGAAATTTTTAGCTCATATCCTAAGCTTGGAAGTAGCAGTGTATGAAGATTCATTCTAGAGTTGTGGACAATCCAGATTTTGGAGTAGATATGTGAGAACAATGATTTAATGGAAGGAATATTGAGTTAGTTTTGATCTCATGATGGATGTTGAGTGTTGATGTGTGGATCTAATTTCATTTTTTTAAATTATATTATATTTTTTTTATCATTTTCTATCTTAGTCTAAATTCTTCTTTAAACTCATGTTCACTAGTTTCTAGTAAGTTAGCTGAGAACATGTGGGTCTAGCTCACTATCCCACTAGCCAATCTGTACAGCCTCTTGGGGATAGTGAGTAGAATACATTTATGTAACATATATGGAAGTAAGGGCCCTAGTGTGCATGCAAGGTATTTTTACAATCTAGCCCTAGGTGAGCCATGGTGAGCCCACCTAGGAAGGATTGAATGAAGAAGGGGAATAGCTTGCAGAGGAGAGATGGAAGATGCATGTTAGGAGTTGGAGGTCTTGTATATGGTCTATGCCAAGATCTGAATGCAAGGACAAGGAGTGGTCAATCCATTTTCAAATCACCTAAAACCATAAGACACTTCATTGAATCAGAGAAAGGCCTAAATCACACCAAAACAACCTATTTTTGGTAAGATGGTTGTACGGCCTAGGAGGGACCCAAAATATCCATAATAATTGGTAAATTTCCTCACATAGGAAGGATACCTAGTTTTATTATAGGTTTCTTTGTGATAAATCAAGAGGAATACCCCATGTTCTCAGAGAGGAGGCCTAATTGAGCCCTTCCCTGTAGCCCTATTTTAAAAAGGAAGTATAAAATTAGTAGAGAGGAATAATGAAGTGAATTTTGGAACATGTTTAATGATATTATTTATGACATTTTACCATACCTCCTAGCTCTGCAAGCTCCCTAGTTCAATTCGAGGTGTTTTACCCTTATTCTATCATAAGGGTCACTAGGTACAAGGAGGTGCCAAATTCTAAGAAGTTGTAGTTGCATTGATGGATAAGTTTTGGTAGATTGGTTGGTCCTAAGACTATGGGATAGAGCTATTTTTGGCATCTTATAGGTCATTAGTGTAGGTGGATATACTTGAGGGTCACTAGGTGGACCTAAGAGCAAGGGCTTGAGATAAGCTTCTTCCGAACCTCCCTACCACTTAGGAGGATATCCCATTTGAAAATATAGAAGGGTTAATGGTGAGTAAGATGATTTTTTGACCTAATAATTTTAAAAATTAATGTTATTTCTCTCTAGTCTTGGAAATAACTCAGGGTGTCATGATATCATTGTCCCTAGATAACACTACTACAACTACCGATAATGATAGGTTATGTATTCTTGGGAAGTTTTCAAGAAATAAGGAGAATAGTGATCCTATAGATCTTAATTTTAATGTTTCTCTAAAAGAGTGTACTAAGGCTCAATGTGTAAAAACCCTAAGGGATAACCTATCTCTGTTAGTGTTTTATTCAACCCTTCCTCTATCTAAAATAAGTATTTTTTTATGGGGATGATGAGCTGAGATGAAATTCACTACTATTACCTAGGAGAAGGGAAAAATGAAGGATAAATAAGTTGTAGGGAATGAACTAAAACAAGACATGCTAATTAAAAAAGAGTATAGGAAAATAGAAATAGCCAAGGGTGTAGTAAGTGGGAAGCAAAGAACTATAGATGGGTTCTCAAAAACTAAAAGAGAAGAAGAAATAAATTGGGCCGCTCTAAAAAGAGGTGGGAACAAGGAATAAAAGGCTGACATTATCTTCATGATTGATAGTTAATCATGAAGATAATTTCATAGAATATGAGGGCCTTGAATAACAATATCAAACAAAACATGCTCAAGTGTGTTATCATAGAAAATAAAATGATATCCTACTCCTTTTGAAAACTAAAATGGTATAAGAATGATTTATGGAGATAGTGAATAATATATATCCTCTTGTTACTTCGATGGTTAGTGATGCTAAAGGTTCTTTAATAGGAATTTGCACCTTTTGGAATCCTCATATGGTGATTGGAAATGATTTTCATTTTTTAAACATAGCCTAATTATTACTTTCAAGATTATTAATTCAGGCATAATGTAGAATCTTATAAATGTCTATGTCCTAATGTGAGGTCTTCTAGATGAGTCTTATGGAACTATTTATCTTCCTTTATCCTTGATAACCATTCAACTATATGGATGATTGATGGATTTCAATTCTCCTTTGTACCCTTTTGAGAAATTTAGGGGTAATAAGGAGTTCACTAAAAGCATGGTTTATCTAGAAAACTTTTTCTCTATTACTGCGCTGATAGATATTGATCTTCAGGGTTCAATTTTTACATTTTCTAATAGGAGACAGGGGAAAATTCTTGTAGAAGCTAGGTTTGATAGGTTGTTAGTGACTTCTAATAGGAGAAACTTATTTAATTTCACTCTGATTGCTTGACCTAAAATTGGGTCAGGTCACAATATTATTGAACACGCACTAGATGTTGAGAGGGGGGAGAGAGGTGAATTAGAATAAATAAAAAACCTGTTAGCCCCCACAAAAATTTTCATGGCCTTATTCATTGTCCTTGGGTGTCTGCAATTTCTTTTAGGACTCTGGCATAAACCCTTAGTTCAAATTTTAGAAAATCTAGTCGTTACATAAAAAAGCCTTAAGTTTTACCCCGGCCTTGTTATATTTCCTCATTACCTTTTTGGCCACTTAAGTTTCCCTAAACACATGTGTGCATTTCATTTCCTAGTTAGTTGTAGGTTCACTTTATTTTTGGCAGTCATATCTTTCCATTTAGTGATTACGTGACTGGGCATTCGCGTAATATCTCATTATCTGGCGGTTACCGAAAAAAATTATACAACCTGGTGAGTGGTCTATATTTTCTTCAGTCGTGTATTCATGAAATGTTGGGCCCTCTTTTATGTGGTGATTACATGTGGACCGGTTGTGAGATATATACTGAGGTGGTGCCTTGTTATTGGTCGAGGACAATGATCTAAGATGTTGTCAAGTGGGCCTGGTATCTCAGTAAGGAGATTCAAGATCGACTGCTGGCATAAAAGTGCAAGGAATCTTATAAGTCTATGAGATCTTGTGCTAGCTGTCCGATCTCCCAGTATAATAAGGCTGACAAAGGATGGGCCCACGGTGACACGTAGGCACATTTGGTAGTTCCTTATTGGTTGTAGAGAAATGAAGTGGATGTCCTGTCAAAGTGTTTGTAGCTAAGGAAGAAAATTCAAAGGGGCCCACTTGTCAGTTCTTTGCAACGTGGCAGGTTTTGATTTGGTAAAGTGGCTTACATGGCAGGGTGGGCTCAAGGTTTCAGTGATGCTGGTGAAGATTCAAAATCTACGTCAGGTGCATGATCTCAAATAATCTTCTGAGCCCTTGAGATTATCCACCAGTCATCTGATTCTCCATGTTTGTAGGATGATGGTTGTGGGTACGCTGACAGGTGTTACAATTGGAGCTTTCTTATTTGTTGTGTCAGTCAGACTGTGTGCCAAGTGTTTATGATGTGCTTAGATTTTATTGGTCCATGAGATAGTGACTGGGCAATTGTGAGTGGGACCTAAATTTATGACTTGTCAGAGAGTCTTGACATTTGCAAAATATCGACGATGGGAGTAAGTTCTCATGAATTTTGTCAAAGGCTTGCGAACTTATGCTAACCATTGATTCTCTTGTGTGATGTATCTTTTAAAGTGAGCGGGTCCACTACCATGTTGGCATAGTTGGCATTCTCTCATTGCTTGGCATAATGCTAAGAGGGATCCTGTCAGTGGGGCCTATAGTGAAAACTTTTAAACTACAGTCATCATATAATCTAAAGGAATCTTGGAGGTTTATGTGAAGATGAGATGACCATCAATCTTCTTGTGCGGGCCTGGATAAATTTCCCAGTTCTTTTGGTGGTAAGGATAAAAATGTAGTAGTTCTGACAAATGTTTCAAGTGTTCGTTGGTTTGCATGATAAAGTGGCGATGCTCTAAATGTCTTGGTGATTCAGTGAACATGCATTCATGCATTTCCTAAATATTTTGGCGATGACGTAAAGTATTCTGTAAACTAGTGAAAATTCTTCAGTCGCGAGTTCGCTGAATAAAGTGGGGCCGTTTGTGTTGAAGTGTCATTGCTGATTGGTCGAGGAGGAGTGATGTGGATTTGTTGTTAGTGGGCCAGAACCTTTCAATGATAGAGACTGCATCTATAATTGGCATAAGTTATCATGAGATGTGTCAGAGCCATGAGATCTTATGCCTGCCATCTGATTTGAAGGCTTAAGTGGGTGGGTCCTATGGTAGAGAGGACGGGGCAGTTGTGGTGAATGGTAAAGTGACAAGTGGAATAAGGCAGGTCCAAGCGGGGTGTAAGGTCTTAGCAGTCTGGACAAATAAGGTTAGCAGCCTGATAAATTTCAATGTTTTTCACTCATTTGTGAAATAAAAAGGTGGTACTCTAAGTTGACTAGCAATTCAGCGAACAAGCATTCACGTAATCACTAAACCATTTGGCAGATAGACAAAGTTCTTTGCGAACCGGTGAAACCCTTTGTCACCAATTCACCAAATGTAACCGCGGTAAGTTTGTTTTCCTTTCTTCACTAGTTTGTGAAGTTAAGCTATGATTTAGTATTTCAATTCATGAACAAGAAATTGCTTTGTCACATGGTCGCTAAATGTAAACCAGGATTCCTATAAAGGTTAAGACAAAGGACCCGTGAAAAAGGAAAGATCTGATGGTTATGACTTAAAGTTGGCCGAGATTTAAATACGGATCGCCAATTCACTACTGGCGCCATGGCAATGACCTTTGAGACTATAATTCAAATGTTTAAAGGGTTTGCAAAGATAGGAAGGACTGAAATTGATATTTTTTGAGACTGGTGTTGGTGGAATTGATTTCCGACTATTGCAGAGTGGTCTTGAGGCCTGGTCATTGATTGCAAAGAGTTTTGTGTCATGTTTGAAGTGTGGTTTTGTGCTCGAGGTGTGTTTGTAGGTGGCCGATTAGACGAACTTTCATGGAAACTCCTAGGTGTTCTATACTGAGCTCATAGATTTTGATGATTGCAGATCTGTCTGAGATTTATTTTCTTCAAGTTGCCTATATTTCTTCCCCTACAATAAAATTTGTCATATTTTGATTGGTTAGGTAGTTGAAACCCTAACCCTAGTCACCCTAAGCTTTATGCGTCATCTTTGAGGATTCCAAGGTGACTAGGGGTATAAGTAGTTAGTTTTTGATAGAGTAGGGGTTTAGTCCTGAGGTTCTGTTCTGAATTTTAGTCAATTCTAGTGGTTGTGATTGTATGAACATTTGAGGAAAGAGGAGCTGGATTTAGGGTCTTTTTCCTATCTTTCTGGTGCTTTGATTGTATATTGATCCTGAATATGTTAATGAGAATACTATTGAGTTCCAATCTTGCATTTTTGTATGTCTTTTTGTTTTGGTTCTGAGCTCATATATGTTAATATCACAAAGTGTATTAGCATATGATAAACAAAGAGTATTGTGAAGTCATCTCTGAGTTCCTAAAAAAGTTAGGATTAAAGTCTTTTAGGTGAGTTCAGTGAGTTTACAACCAAATAAGAATCTGATGTCCTTGTGTTTGAGGGAGAGGGGTAATAGGCAAAGCACTTATCCTGAGCCCAAGAGTGTTTGATTTAAGATCTTTAGTTGATGTATGTAATTGGGTGACTCTTTTCCCTAGGCTAAGGCACTGGTCCATCCTCTGGAGGCATTTCATTATCATTAACCACACACACCCAAATTTAAATGATAATATCTTTTAGTCAGTTAGTAAAGGACATAGTTGTATATTGTTTCGAGACTAGGCTCAAAGTGTAGGAGGATCTCATTGTTGATCCTTGTTAATTGACCCTCTTCCTTGTAGACTTTGGAGTGGTGATAGAGTCAAAGTATCATTAAAGTTATCCATCAAAGTATAAATCTACAAGTTGAAGATCAAAGGGAAGAACCAACAGAATGGAGACTCTGCTAGGGAGAGTCTAGAGATAAAAGTTTTCAAAGTGCACTCTTGTTTTCCTATTGTATTCAGTTAAGGTTTTCCCACTTTGGTGGGTGGTGACTCAAAAAGGTTTTAACTAGTGTCATAAGTTAAAGATGGACAAAAGGAGGAATACTAGGTCCTTTAGCAGAAAAAATCCGGAGGTCACTCTAGAGCAATTACCTAGACAAGAGAAGAAGAGTTGGATCAGAACAAATTGTGAGTCTACTAATGCTCCCATAAGAGAACAAATAAATACCAGAGGTAGACCACCACATGTTTCCTCAAGTGAGGAAGCTTCACAAGATAGATTTTCTAGATCTAATAGTGGTCGCTCTGAGGATAAATTTTATGATACCCCAGAGGTAGTATTTCAAGATAAGGGTTCATCACCTGTAAGTTAGGATAAAGAAGCCATTGAGATGGGTTTGGAGATTGATTTAGATCTTGATGAAGATAATTTTAGAAGGTAGCCCATAGAACCAAGCCGAGTGCATTTCCCATATCAGCATCCTACTGATGTAGAAGTATCATCAAGCTCTGAAGACAACATGATAGATCAACATGACCTAAATGCACTTAGGTTACAGTTGGTAGAGTAGGATGCCATATATAAGAGATTACAAGAAGAAATGGAAGCTAAAAAAGTGAATGCTTGACAGAGAGAGACTCCCTTCTTAGAAAAATTCAGGAGATGAAGGAGAGAAATAAGATGCTTGCTTCTGCTCCTAAAACTCTACAGCATAATGTTTTTGGAGATCTTGAAGCTTTAAGGAGTGAGTAGGAAAATTTTCTATAGGACCATAAATTTGATGACGAAGGCCCTGTGATCAGGCAAGTTCAAAGTTACATTCCTTTGCCAAAGGAGAAAGATGGGCATGAAATTACTAGACCTGTTGTTGTCATAGGAGAAAAAGGAAAGTAAAAGATGGTGGGATGCCAAACAAGAAAGCCATTAACAATACCAAAGATCCCACCACCTAGTTCAAGTAAGGACATAGAGATAGAAAGAAAAAGAAAAGAGGATGAGGATCGAGCTAAAGAATTGGAGAGAGCTGAAATTGAAGCCTCCATTGTAGAAAAGAGAAGAAAGATCCAGTTCTTGAAGGTTTCATCAACAAATGCTTCTGGTCCATCTACTGCTAAATTAGGTATGCCATCTATGACTACTACTGTTCCACTTAGTAATGCTACTACTAGTAATTCTATCCCTACTACATCCACCAAACCAGTTGCTGACCCTAATAGACAATCAAATGTAAAAATGGGTGGGAATGTAGATAACAATGCTAATTCTGGTGGGAATACTAGTTCAAGTTTTCAAAGAAGACCTATGCAATTAGAAGTCTATAGGTAAATTAGTTTTGATGGAATACCTAGCTACCCAAATGCTTTTCCAACTGATATAAGAGATAAGATACCTAGGTTTGCTGGAAAAAATGCCATTAGTTGTGAAGAACACCTTAGGTTATTTGTGGATGTGTTAAATGATTATGAGGTGGAGCATGAGGATGTAGTTATGAAATTATTTGTCCAGTCCTTGATGGAAGATGCTAGGGATTGGTTCAAGAGACTCCCTGAAAGATGTATTGATACATGGGATTCTTTTGAGAAGTGTTTCAAAGAGCAATATGGTGATAGGCCTAATGCTAGCTTTATGTTGAATGAGTTCAACACCATAAGAAAAAATCAGAATGAGTTTGCAGCTGAGTTTAACATGAGATATCAGAAGGGCATGCATAAGTTGTTTCAAGTTATGAGGCTAGATGACAATGCTTGTTTAACCACATATTTTAATGCATTTGATGGAAAAATTGGATACTTGTTGAGGGACAAGGAACCAAGAACCCTTAGAGATGCTTTTAGGATTGCTGTCAATATTGAAAACAATATGAAGATATCAGGAAAGTTTGGTGGAAAAAGAGATGATCCAAAATTGTTTGGAGACAGAAAATATAAAAGGGATAATGATAGAAACATTGGGAACAAGAAACAAGAGGAAGATAAATTGGATAAGGTGTTGAATGCATTGAAGGATTTGAAAGCCCCTGCTAATAGGAATAGTAATGTTCCTGCCAATGAAAAGCCTCAATTCAACAAAAATTTTAGCAGGCAAAATAGATTGTAGAATTATCCCTACAACACCCAATGGAAGGATGGCAAGCCTATTATCCCTACTGCAAGAGGAAATAATGACAAAGTTGTCCTCGATCCTTTGCAAAAATCTTCTATAAATGTTATAGAGGATACACCATGGTGCATTGCATGCCAGTCCCCTCATTCTGCAGAACATTTTGTGGTTGCACAATCCACATCAGCATATCAAGATGACAATAATGAAGAGCTAGATCATGAGGAAACTCATGATGACATTGGGTGCAATATGGTCTCTTCATATTTAGGATATGAAGATGATTCTAATATTGATGAAGAAGTAGATGTATGCTCAAAGAGGCACAATCAGGCACTTTTCCATCAGGAGGTCTTTTCTGATAATGATGACATTGATGAAAAGACATGTAACATGATTTCTTCCTCTAAGCCAGTGAATTTAAGAAGACCTTCAAAGGAAGAAATGGATAGAATTACTATAGAAATGATTGCCCAAGTACAAACTAGAGGCATGGTGGCAAGAGATACAAATGGAAAAGCTACAGGAATGTTTATAAAGAACACCAACTCTGGGGAACCTAATGAGAATAAATCAAAAAATGATCACATGGTAAGGTTCAAAGATATAAAAGGTAAAAATCGGAAACCTAAGGGACTTAGAATTGAAAAAAATTCTAGTGAAATGGAGAAGCTAGTTAACACAATGGCTAAAGAAGAAAAGATGAAAATCACCAATACAACTAATGTATCAGACAAGAAAAATGATACTAAAGCAGTGCAGATTGAGGTTCCTCCCTCTGCTCCTATTGATATGTTAGCTATATTGTCTCAAATAACTATTAAGGTTCCTTTGTCAAAATTGTTGAGGATCCTTGAACATAAGGATAGAGCCATTGCATGGGTAGATAATGTTCATAAAAGTGATGTTGCATGCAATGAATCTCAAGCTAAGGTTTTGAAAGGAGTAGAAGCTCAGGGAATTGTATCTCAAATTCCTCCTATATATTTGGATAGTTCTATCAATGCTAGCCTTGAAAACATTGATCCATTCCTTTTAAGTGTCCTTCTAAATGGAATGAAATTAAGAAATTGTATGATTGATAGTGGTGCCTCTAATACTATTATGCCTTTTAAGATTATGGAAAAATTGGGCCTTAAAGTTGATACAGTTCAAGGTAGATGTTGTGCAATGGATCAGAGGGAGGTACCAGCTATTAAGACTATAAATGCAATGCCTTATAGATTGGCAGCTTATCCGGAGAAAGAATTAACAATGAGTGTTTTGGTGGTGGACATCCCTCCTCATTATGGGATGCTGCTATCTAGAAGGTGGAGTGTTGCCATGGGTGGAAGTTTACAATGTGACTTGTCCTATGCCACTTTTAAGATTGATGACCACTTTGTCAAGATTGAGCGAGAGCCAAGAGTATGCCACATGATTGAAAGAACTATTGACAATGAGACTACATGTTTTGTGGATACTGACATTAATGCTTTCAGGGAAGAAATTCCTATGCTTGAGAGGGAGCCTATATTGCCAATGATCTCTATTGAGGTAAATGCTAAATCTATGTAGGGTGATTTGTGGGTGATGTACTTTGATGGTGCTAGCTGCAAAGATGGTACAAGGGTAGGTATTTTGCTTATCTCTCTTGATGGTAACACTTACAAATTCTCTTTCACATTGAATTTCTTTTGTAATAATAGTATAGCAGAATATGAAGCATTGTTGTTAGGATTGAAATTGGCACAAAAGCATGGGATTAAGTGCATAAAAGTTGTAGGGGATTCTAAGTTGGTGATATCCCAAGTCAGGTCAGTGTATGCTTCCAAGAACAAGAGATTAAAATAGTATAGAAATGTTGTGTGGGATTTGATTGAATGTTTTGATGCCTTCAATATTAAATGAAAGGATAGCAGTAATAATAAGATGGCTGATTTGTTAGCCAATATAGCAATCAATCCTAGTGACATTACTTTTTCTAGCCTCTCTAAAGTTGAAATTTAGGCTAGGCCTAGTGTACCGGATAATGTTGAGAATTGGCAAGTCTTTGAGGATGACCAAGATATTTTAAAATTTATGAATTGTGAAGATCAGTATCATGGTTAGGAATTTGATTGTTTAGCCTTGGTTGAGACTGTAGAGGGAAGGGAGGTTGTCTTTGGCAATGAAGTTATTTAGCTTAGAACTAACAAGGTGCCCAAGGGGCTTGTTGTTTTGGAAACTGTCTTTGACAACCAGGATAGAGTTCAAAAGAATATCAAAAGAGAAGATCATATGGATCTAGAGGAGATAAACCCTAGAACACATGAGGCACCTAAGAAGGTATACATTGGTAGGGACATGTCTCACAATGTGAGAAAATCTCTAATTGAATTACTAAGAAAATTCAAGCATGTTTTTGCATGGTCATATGATGACCTAAAGGTTTATAGAGAAGACTTATTTCAACATATTATTCCTTTGAGAGAAGATGCTAAACCTTTCCGGAAAAAACAAAGGCCTATTAATCCTACTTTGGCACCTAAGATGCAAGAAGAATTGATGAAGTTAAGAGATGTTGTCATTATCAAGCCTATAAGGCATTCTTCTTCGGTGTCAAATCTTGTCCCTATCAGAAAGAAGAATGGTGACATCAGACCTTGTGTAGACTTTAGGAATTTGAACATCAGCTCATTAAAGGATAATTATTGTTTACCCAACATGGAAGCTATGCTACATAGAGTGAACAGATTAAAATTGATGTCTATGATGGATGGTTTCTCTAGTTACAATCAGGTAATTGTGAAAGAATCAGAACAATTTAAGACAGCTTTCACTACACCTTGGGGGACATATGTTTATGTGAGAATGCCTTTTGGTCTCACAAATGCTAGTGGTACTTTTTAGAGGCCAATGGATGTTGCCTTTTCAGATTTTATTGATGTTTTCCTTGTTGTTTATCAAGATGATTTAACTGCCTATTCCAAGAAGGAAGAAGACCACTGTACTCATTTAGAGAAAATATTTGTGAGGGCCTTGGAATATGGAATTTCATTAAACCCAAGGAAATGTACATTTTGTGTCACTAAGGGTAAGTTACTTGGCCACTTAGTGGGGAAGCAAGGAGTTAGGATTGATCCTGAGAGAGTGGCAACCATTGATAAGATTTAGAGACCAAAGAACATTAAAGGAATTCAGTCCTTATTTGGTCAGGTAAATTTCCTGAGGAGATTTGTTACAAACTTTGCTGAGGTCACTAGACCTATATCCAAGATGTTAAAGAAAGGATCTGTTATCAATTGGGAAGGTGCACCTATTGAAGCTTTCAAGAATATTAAGCAGGCTATTAAAGATGCACCTATGCTAAAGGAACCTAATTATAATGTCCCAATGCATATCTTCTCTTTTGCATCTTTTCACACTATTGCTGCAGTGTTATTGTAGAAAAATAAGGAAGGTTATGAATAGCCTATTGCATTCTTCAGTAAGTCTTTGCAGGCTACTGAATTGAAGTATGATATCAATGAGAAATAGGCATATGCACTGGTGAAAGTAGTGAAGGCTTTTAGATGTTATTTGATGGGAGAAACTGTGATTGCCTTTGTGCCAAGTGCAGTAGTCAAAGATATCTTCTCATAGCAAGAGGTGTCTGGGAGGAGATGCAGATGGATAAACAGAATCCAAGAATTCAACATTGACATCCAGATTACCAAATTGGTTAGAGGACAAGGATTGGCAAAACTGATGGCCCAATCCAATCTTGATGCAAATCAGATAAATCAAAATGAAATTGATTATACATGTGATATGGATGATTGTATCTGGTATCAAGATATTATCTACTACTTGAGAAACATGAAATGTCTAGCAGACATGGATGACAATAAGAAGAGGACATTAAAGTTGCAGGCCATCAAGTATGTGATTGTGAAATGTAAATTGTATAGAAAAAATCTAGATTGCATACTTTTGAAATGTGTGGATGAAAATCAGGCTAACAAATTGTTAAAAGAAATGCACGAGGGAGTTTGTGGTGGGCATTATATGGGTAAGACCACTGCTCATAAAATCTTGAGAGCAGGATTCTGGTGGCCCACAATCTTCAAGGATGCAGAACATTTGGTAAGGAAATGTGATGCTTGTCAAAGGTTCTCTGGTAAGCTTAAGTTTTTAGGCAGTATGCCCTTAAGGCTAGTAGAAGTATAGGCTCCTTTCCAACAATGGGGATTTTATAGGGGAGATACCAAACAAGTCCAGTGGGGGACATTCTTGGATACTAGTTGCCACTGATTACTTTACTAAGTGGGTAGGGGCTATCCCTACAAGAAATGCAACTAGTAAGGTGGTAATTGATTTTATATTGAATAACATTGTTACAAGGTTTCGTTTCCCTAAGAGGATAGTTAGTGACAATGCAATGTGCTTCAGGTCTACTAAGTACAAAGAATTCTGCAAGGGTCTAGGAATTCAGAGGTCAAATTCCTCACCTTATCATCCACAAAGAAATGGACAGGCAGAATCATCTAATAAGAGCCTGATGAAAATCCTAAAGAGGATTCTTGAAAAGAATAAAAAAGGCATAGAATTCAAAGTTACAGTTAGCTCTATGGGCTGATAGGGTAACTGTAAAGAAAGCAATTGGTTGTGCACCTTTTGACTTAGTATATGGAATACATGCAAGAATGCCTTAGAATAATTTATTGGAAATGTACAGGTTTGTTTAGTTATATGATGATGATATAGATGATGAAATGCAGTTGAGAATTGAGGATCTCATCAGACTAGATGAAATTAGAAGGGAATCAGCTTCAAAAAATGCCAAATTGTAGTTACAAGTTAAGAATTTGCATGACAAGAGATCTTTTGAAAGGAGGTTTAAACCTGATGATTTGATATTGGTTTGGAATGCCAGACTGGAGGATAAAGGAAAACATGGAAATTTTGATCCACTCTAGTTAGGGGCATATCTAATTCATGAGAAATGGGGCCAAGATTCATATATAATCAAAGAACTAAATGGTGAAGTTCAGGAATTTCCAGTTCATGGACAATTCTTGAAAAAATACTTCAATTGAAAGTTTTCTATTTCCATGAACAGTAGTTAGGTTTGTACATTTTGTAAATTCTATAAAAATTTGCTTGCCCCTGTCCTATTTTGTCCTAGTCTACAGAATTTTGGTCTTGTTGCTCTCTGTTGTCAGTTTTTCCCAGTGGGATGGTCTTCTTTAACCAGTGATTCTAGTTTCTTGTTGTGCCTGCAAGAGCCACACATCCCCAGACAGAGCCACTATTAGCCCCCACAAAAAAATTCATGGCCTTATTCATTGTCCTTGGTTCTCTGCAATTTCTTTTAGGTCTCTGGCATAAACCCTTAGTTCAAATTTTTAAAAATCTAGCCGTTACTTAAAAAAGCCCTAAGCTTTACCCCGACCTTATTATATTTCCTCATTACCTTTTTGACTACTTAAGTTTCCCTAAATGCATATGCACATTTCATTTCCCAGTTAGTCACAGGTTCACTTTATTTCTGGTGTTCATCTCTTTCCATTTAGCGATTACGCTACTGGGCATTCGCATAATATCTCATTATTTGGCGGTTACTGGCAAAAATTATGCGACCTAGTGAGCGGTCTATATTTTCTTCAGTCACGTATTCGTGAAATGTTGGGCCCTCTTTTAAGCGGTGATTACAAGTGGACCGATTGTCAAACATATGCTAAGGTGGCACCTTGTTATTGGTCGAGGATGATGATCTAGGATGTTGTCAGGCAGGCCCGATATCTCAGTCAGGAGATTCAAGATCGATGGCTGGTGTAAAAGTGCAAGGAATCTTCTAATTCTATGAGATCTTGCACCAGTAGTCCGATCTCCTAGTATAATAAGGTTGACAAAGGATGGGCCCACGGTGACATGTAGGCACATTTGGTAGTTCCTTATTGGTTGCAGAGAAATGAAGTGGATGTCCTGTCGGAGTGTTTGTGGCCGAGGAAGAAAAGTCAAAGGGGCCCACTTGTCAGTTCTTTGCAATGTGCCAGGTTTTGATTCGGTAAAGTGGCTTACATGGTAGGGTGGGGTCAGGGTTTCGGTGACACTAGCGAAGATTCCAAATCTACGGTGGGTACATGATCTCAAAGAATCTTCTGAGCCCTTAACATTATGTGCCAGTCGTCCGATTCTCCATGTGTGCAGGATGACGGTTGTTGGTCCGCTGATAGGTGTTACAATTGGAGCTTTCTTATTGGTTATGTCAGTGGGACCATGTGCCAAGTGTTTATGATGTGCTCATATTTTAATGGTCCATGAGATAGTGACTGGGCAATTGTCAGTGGGACCTGAATTTCCAACTTGTCAGAGAGTCCTGACATTTGTATAATATCGACGATGGGCGTAAGTTCTCATGAATTTTGTTAGAGGCTTGCGAACTTATGCCAAATGTTGATTCTCCTGTGTGATGTATCTTATAAAGCAAGCGGGTCCACTACCATGTTGGCATAGTTGGCATTCTCTCATTGGTCGGCGTAATGCTGAGAGGGATCCTGTCAGTGGGGCCTATAGTGAAACCTTTTAATCTACGGTCTGCATATAATCTCAAGGAATCTTGGAGGTCTATTCATAGACAAGATGACCATCGATCTTCTTGTGCTGGCCCGGATGAATTTCCCAGTTCTTTTGGTGGTAAGGATAAAAATGTAGCAGTTCTGACAAATGTTTCAAGTGTTTGCTAGTTCGCATGATAAAGTGGTGATGCTCTAAATTTCTTGGTGATTCAGTGAATGTGCATTCATGCATTTTCTAAATATTTTGGCAATGATGTAAAGTATTCCACAAACTAGAAAAAATTCTTTAGTTGCCTATTCACTAGATAAAGTGGAACCATTTGTGCTGAAGTGTCATCGCTAATTGGTCAAGGAGGAGTGATGTGGATTTGTTGTCAGTGGGCCAGAACCTTTCAATGATAGAGACTGAATCTACGGTTGGTGTAAGTTCTCATGAGATGTGTCAAAGCCATGAGATCTTACACCTGCCATCTGATTCGAAGGCTTAAGCGGGTGGGTCCTATGGCAGAGATGACCGGGCAGTTGCGGTGAATGGTAAAGGTACAAGTGGCATAAGGTGGGTCCATGTGGGGTCTAAGGTCTTAGCAGTCTGGACAAATAAGGTTAGCGGCCTAATAAATTTCAATGTTTTTCGCTCATTCGTGAAATAAAGAGGTGGTACTCTAAGTTGACTAGTGATTCAGCGAACAAGCATTCGCGTAATCGCTAATCCATTTGGCGGATAGACAAAGTTCTTTGTGAACTGGCGAAACCCTTTGTCGCAAGTTTGCCAAATGTAACCGGGGTAAGTTTTTTTTCCTTTGTTCACCAGTTCACAGGGTTAAGCGATGAGTTAGTATTTCATTTTGCGAATAGGAAATTGCTTTGTCACATGGTCGCTAAATGTAAACCAAGATTCCTATAAAGGTTAAGACAAAGGAACTGTGAAAAAGGAAAGATCTGACAGTTACGACTTAAAGTTGGCCGAGATTTAAATATGGACCACCAATTCACTACTAGAGCCATGGAAGTGACCATTGAGTCTAGAATTCAAATGTTTAAAGGGTTTGCAGAGACAGGAAGGACTAGAATTGATTGTTTTTGCGGCTGGTGTTGGTGGAATTGATTTCTAACTATTGCAGAGTGGTCTTGAGGCCTGGTCATTGATTACAGAGATTTTTGTGCCATGACTGAAGTGTGGTTTTGTGCTTGAGGTGTGTTTGCAGGTGGCCGATTAGATTGATTTTCATGGCAACTCCCAGGTGTTCTGTACTAAGCTCATAGATTTTGATGATTGCAGATCTGTCTGAGATTTATTTTCTTTAGGTTACCTATGTTTCTTCCCTTGCAATAACTTTTATCATATTTTGATTGGTTGGGTAGTTGAAACCCTAACCCTAGTCACCCGAAGCTTGATGCATCCTCTTTAAGGATTCCGAGGTGACTAGGGGTATAAGTAGTCAGTTTTTGACAGAGTAGGGGTTCGGTCCTAAGGTTCTATTTTGAATTTTGCTCAATTCTAGTGGTTGTGATTGTATGAACATTTGAGGAAAGAGGAGCTAGATTTTGGGTCTTTTTCCTATCTTTGTGGTGCTTTGATTGTATATTGATCCTGAATATGTTAATGAGAATACTATGGAGTTCCAATCTTGCATTTGTGTATGTCTTCTTGTTTTGGTTCTGAGCTCTTATATGTTAATATCACAAAGTGTATTAGCATATGGTAAACAAAGAGTATTGTGAAGTCATCTCTGAGTTCCTAAAAAAATTAGGATTAAAGTCTTTTACGTGAGTTCAGTGAGTTTACAACCAAATAAGAATCTGATGTCCTTGTGTTTGAGGGAGAGGGGTAATAGGCAAAGCACTTATCCTGAGCCCAAGAGTGTTTGATTTAAGATCTTCAGTTGATCTATGTAATTAGGTGACTCTTTGCCCTAGGTTAAGGCACTGGTCCATCCAGTGGTGGCATTTCATTGTCGTCAACCCCACACACCCAAATTTAAATGATAATATCTTTTAGTTAGTTAGTAAAGGACATAGTTGTATATTGTTTCGAGACTCCTTTGGATAAGTGAGTCAAGGGTACACCCACTTGAGCATTAAGGCTCAAAGTCTAGGAGGATCTCATTGTTGATCCTTGTTAATTGGCCCTCTTCCTTGTAGACTTTGGAGTGGTGATAGAGTCAAAGTATCATTAAAGCTATCCATCAAAGTATAAATCTACAAGTTGAAGATCAAAGGGAAGAACCAACAAAACCCAATGCAAATAATCATACATTAATGATATCCACCATACAACATATTAAGAAAATAATGTATTTAAACAATAATACTTGAACACCAAGATATTATATATGGAAAACCCAAACTGGGAAGAACCATGGTGAGAAATTTCCCATAAAAATAAATCATTGATATATAGTCTAATTACAAATATAATAGGATCTCACTACTCTAGACTTCCATCTAGAAGTTCACTACAAATAGAATAGTAAATACAGATAGGAGCTCACTACTCTAGAATTTCTAGAGAGGCTCACTACCAATGTAGCAATCTATAGTAAGGAACTTGTACACCCAAGTCACATATTAGTAAGGACAAGGTACACATGATTCTTCTCAAATGATAAGAAGAAACTCTCAGATTATAATTTATTTTATCTACATAACTCTATCACACTATCTTTACCTTTACTTTTGTATCACATAAACTAAATTCTACTCTTTTGAAAATATTCATATAGATCTTTACTGTCTTGTACTCATCACACTTACACTTATTCAAGATAGATCATTGGAGTTTACAATATAAGTTTACTCATTCCAAAGAAAAAATATTAGTCAATCATATCAATAGAAAATTATAATAAGGTCTCATGTAGGAAAGTATATAGATCAAAACATAGATCACTCATAATGAGGACCCCTCCAGATAAGAGATAAACATTAAAAAAAATAGGTCACACATAAAGACATTCATAGATAAATGCATTTTTTAGGGAATCCTTGATCATACACCAAATTCCAAAGGCAACTCTTTGGATTCCAAATACATTCAAGCATCTTCATGGGTATGAGAAATTTCTACACCTATTTATGAGAATTTATGCAATACAAATCAATCATTTTCCTCCTTACATACACTTTAAGCTCAAATTTCACCTATAGGTCAGATATGAGCTCTTGTATAGCCTCCCCAAGGTTATCCCTTGCACCTTGAAATTTCTCTTCGTCCCCTCTTCAAAGAGAAATCCAACTCTCAAAGGAGATACAACTCCTCACAACAAGCCTTTTTACCCAAGACCTTCCAAGTAACCTATATTCCTTGCATATTAGGATATTATTTCCAAATTTGTAAAGATCATGTATGAGTGCCCCTCCATGTCTAAACTCTTCCACTAATCCAACTTATCCCCTTGATGACAATGACAAAAAAAACCACAATGTGATTTTTCCCAATTAGGCCTATTAGATGACCTAATTCAATTAGCCCTCCAAACATACCTTTTGGACCCTTAATTTAAAATTCCCTTAACCAGGCTAAAATAAAACATATTTTCAAACACCCTTTTAGCCACACTATGAAATATCACAAAATTGGATCTAGGTTTTGAGTTTGATTGGGTCAACCAGTAATGAGCCAAATAGGTCTAATAGGGCTAATACATGAGGATTTGGATGGAACTCTTGACGAATCAAATTACCATGAAAAAAGGCTTATTGTTTCATGTATTCCTATATCTAAGGATCCTTAAACACCCAATAGATTACACACACATTCTTCCTTGTCTTCTCTGCAACTCAATCTCCACACTTTCTTGGCTTGTCACATCCAAATGCCAAGACTACCTGGCATCCTGGAAAAATCATGGATTGCCTAGCCTACTCCAAAATAAATTCTAACATGTATTTTACACAGGGTCCTAATATTCCCTAAAAGATTAAGAAAAAACAATGGTGGAATGTTATGATAGAGCCATTTGTATCCAAACACTTAGGGTTTCTAGGTTTCCTGAACCAATCTTCACCAAATTTGATAGATCTCCTCCCTTAGTGCATGAAATGACCTCCAATAAAATTAAATTGAAATGACCTCCAATAAGATAACATTTGAGAAACTTTTTTTCAATTTGGAATATTTTTTGCATTTGTCACATTAGAGTTACCTTATGACCTTACAACCACCGAAATAGGACTATTAGGGTCCTAAAACTAGAATGACCCTCATTTGACATAATTTGGTGAGGGTTGACCCATGTTGACCAACTATGGTCCTTTTAGGACTTTGACACCAAATTGGCCTTATGGACTTATAAAAAATATCAAGGACCTAATTGAGGCCTTATTAAAATGGATAGATCATAACAAAAAAATTTTACACAATTCAACAATGATCCCATTGGATCATCCTTGGTTCACATAGGAACGTCCTTGGTGCTCTAGAACCATACTCTCTAGGACAGAAAGAACTCAAGTCCCTTGAGTTTCCAACTATTGTAAAATTGTCCCATGCTTCAATATATCTACCTCAAACATCCAAGTAGCCTCTAAATATAGTAAACCTTCCCACTTGACAAGGTAATCATTGTATGTATCTCTCTATTTTTTCTTAGCCACCTTGTAATTCAAAATGCTTTCCAATTGCACATGATTACATGGAGGTAAGTCCTTAATCCATTCAATATTATCTTCAATCACATTTGTCCATATATTTTTATTTACAACCAAAGGTTCCTTGAAGGGAAAAAATTATGATACATTAAAGATAGGATATATACCTAGGCCAAGAGGTTATTCAATTTCATATCTGCTAGCCGCAAACTTGTGCACATTCAAGTACATGGTCCTATCTTTTTCATGATTAATTTGGCTTGTTGGCCTCTAGGTAACCATTCCTTCTTCATGTAAAATAAGAAAAATGTCACCTACCTTATATTGAACATCTCTTTTGATGAGATCTCCCTTGCCCTTATACTTTGCAACACTCTTTTCTAAAGTGAATCTCACATGATCATCTATATCTTTCATGGTAGAAACAAAATATTCACCTTGGAAAATCCTTCTATCTAATCCATGTAGATCTCTAAGCTCCAACACACCTCTAGGATGGAAAACATAGACTATCTCAAATGGAATTCTCCTAGGGCTCCTATTAACTTAATCATTAAAAGAAAACTCCGCCTGACCCATCACCAAGTCCCAAGTCATTCCATGCTACTTTGTGAGACATGTAAGGAGATTTCCTAAAGATTTTTTTGCCAACCTAAGTCTGACCATTAGTTTTAGGATGGTAGGATGATGATAAAGACAATTGAGTTCCAAGTCTCTTCCACAATGTCCGCCAAAAATGCTCAGAAAATTTGGAGTCCCTATTAGTCATAATGGTGAGTGGCAACCCATGAATATTGTAAACCTCCTTAAAGAAAAGGCCTGCATTGTGGGATGCATCATTCATGTATTTACATGGAACAAAATGATCCATCTTACTAAATCTATCTATACTAGCACACACACTATCAAAGCCTCTTGGAGTTATAGGAAGGCCTAGTATAATGTCCACGCTAACAATTTTCCAAGGCCTACTAGAGATAGGAAATGATTGATATAATCAAGCATTAGAAGAAAATTCCTTTTCCCTTTGATAGATAGCATAAGTAAAGACAAAATTCCTTACATCTAATTGTACTTTAGGCAAAAAACATGATGATGGAGCATCTCAAGTCCTTAGCAATCCTGTGTCACCAAAAACATGTTTGTGTTTATCTATGTTTCTCAGTTCCTGCTTTGACCGAGTTGGCTCCCTAGTTGCTCAATTTCGTTTGTTAATGAGGGTCGGTTGGTTATCTCTTTGGCACATGGTTAATTCCTTGGCACTCAGGGATGCTTGTCTGGCACTCGGTTATCCTTGATTACTAAGGTGTTTATTTTAGTATCCTGTTGAGGCTGACTTGTGAAATTAATTATGGTCATGGATTTAATGTTGGTATCTATCATTGGGAAGTGTGTGGACCTAGATCTAGTCATTCCTTCCATTGATGGTGGATCTGAAGGCCAATTTTTTTGGTAGTCTATTGTATATATTGTAATCTTTGGTTGTAGTTTAGGGAGTCCATTTTGATAGAAGTTAGAAGTTTGAAGATAGTTTCAGATCCTCACATGTTGGAGGACTTATGTAATTGAATTGTAATATTTGGCCCAAATCGGGAAGGCCTTATAGCCCAACATGTATGAATCTATTTGATAAAATATAAGAAGTTGATCTACATTCTCTCTCTCACTTGTGTGTTTGTGGCTTCCGTGTGTGATCTTTGCAAGGTGGATCTAGTTAGGGTGTGCCTTTCACCACTCTCTTTTTCCTATCATGTGTCAAGTGGTATCAGAGTGAGATGAGATCTGGATCTAGGTTTGAGGGTTCCTACTTGTCAAACCCTAGTTGATTTGTTGTAGGGTAACAGATTGGGATTTGGCTTGCAATTGCAAAGGGTTTCAAGATGGTTCATGGGAGGCAAGATGCAGATCCAGGATTGGTAGACATGTTGAGATAACTTGTTTCTATATTAGAACCTATTGAAATATCCCAGAGAATAGGAAGACATCTTGAAGATGTTAGTGATGATAAAATTGAGGAAGAACAAGTTGATGTAGAACCTGCACCGGTGATGGATCAAGGTGAGGAAATATTGTTGAAGGCTTTGAAAAATCTCAAGTCTACACCACACTTTAATCCTTCTAAGTATAGTGGAAAATTAAATTTAGATCAATTGGTGGACTAGATCACTAAGATGGAAAAATACTTTGAATATAAAAATATCCACGAGGAAAAGAAAGTGAAAATTGCAAGTACAAAGTTGAAAAGTCATGCATCCTTAAGGTGGGAACATTTGTACTTGGATAGAAATAGGAAAGGAAAAGAAAAAATTAAGGTATGCAATAAAATGGTGAATAAATTGAATGGAAAGTTTTTACCTTGTGATTATCATATTAATCTAGCTAGGTGAATGCAAAGTTTGAGGTAGAAAGATAACTCGATAAAATATTATACTGAGGAATTCTATAGATTAGATATCAGATCTCGATATGATGAAGATTATGTGGAAAGAATTGCTAGGTACCTGAATGGATTGAGATTTTCCATCCAAGAAGAAATTAGTTTGGTTAAATTGGAGAATATTGAAGAGGTTTATTAGTTTTCCTTGAAAGCTGAGGAGAAATTGAACAAAAGACACATGAGAAAATAAAAAGAGGTAGAGGTGGTACATTCCCTAGAGGAAGAGGTAGATCTTATGGTGAAAATAGTAGATCTAAACTAGAAAAGACAACTCTAGATAAAGGCAAGACTAAGTGGAAAGGTGAAATTTCATCTACAGGAAGAAGCAATAACTACCGAGGTGGTTATAAAAGAGGTGGTTTCTGAGGAACTTGTTAGAATTTTGGAGTAGAAGGAAATAGATAATTTGAGTGTACACATACAAGTAAGAAGGTCAATGGGAGTAGAAATACTTTGGTGCAAGAAGAGTCACCGAATGAACCCGAGAAGTAAAAGAACTTGATGGTAAGGAGAGAACTTTGGAGTGAAAGTAATAAGGAAGATTCGGTAAGGAAAAGTTTGTTGAAGACCAGATGTAGAGTTTCTAATGAAGTGTGGAAGGTAATCATTGACAGTGGAAGCTCAGAGAACTTGGCATCTAAGGAAATGGTTACAAAGTTACAATTGAAAATGCTGGAACACCTGAAGCCCAATCAAATTGCATGGATCAAAGATGAGCATGCACTCTTGGTAAGTGAATAATGTTATGTGAATTTGAAAATTGGAAATTAGTATGATAAGGTGTTATGTGATATCATGCCTATGGATTGTTGTCATATTTTGTTGGGTAGACCTTGGCAATATGATAGACATGTTATATATGATGGGAGATTGCATAAATATACTAGTTGGGTTGATGGTAGAAGACAAATCTTGTTACCTTTGATTGAAGAACCCGTTAGTAGTGTTTGTACATTTGTGAAAGTTTTATTGATGGAAGGAAGAAATTTTGTTAAGGATTTGAAGAGGAATGATGTTTGTTTTGTTGTGATTCCTAACAAATCGAGTAAGAAAATAGAGGATAGTATCCCTAAAAAGATTGATAAGTTACTTGCCGAGTATAGTGAGATCATTTTTGATAATCTACTTGATGGTTTTCCACCGAAGAGAAGCATTGATCATTGCATGGATCTAATCCCTAGAGTTAGTTTACCAAATAAGGCACCACATCAGTTGACACCTACTAAGAATCATGAATTGAACTAACAGATTCAAGAATTATTGTGGAAAGGTTTAATCCAAGAAAGTTTGAGTCCTTGTGTAGTACCTACTATATTAGCACCTAAAAAGAATGAAGAACATTCATTGCATGTTAAACAAGTATTGCAGAGGTTGAAACAAGAAAGGTTGTTGATAAATTTGAAAAAGTGTTCTTTCATGAAAGAGGACATTGTGTATTTGGGATTTGTGATTTCAACAAATTAATTGAAAATGGATCCCAAAATGGTTGAAGCTATTTTGAATTGGCCTACACCTGAGAATAATAGTGAGGTAAGATCATTTCATGGTTTGGAAAGTTTTTACTAAAAGTTCATTATGAATTTCAATTCAATTTGTAATGCTATGTCTGAGACTATGAGATGAGATAAAAGAGAATTCAAGTGGACACATGGAGCTGATAAAAGTTTTGAGACTCTAAATCAAAAGGTTTCTGAATTTCTTGTGTTAGCATTACCTAATTTCAATAAGGTATTTCAATTGAAATGTGATGCAAGTGGTAGTGCAATAGGAGCTGTGTTGATTCAAGAAGGTAAACCTATTTCTTTCTTTGGTGAAGTGTTGAATGATGAAAAAAGGAATTATTTTGTGTATGATCAAGAATTGTATGCTATTGTTCAAGCCCTAAAGAAATGGAGACATTATTTGATACCGAGAAAATTTTTGTTGTATATTGATCATAAAGCTTTATAGTATTTGGGTAGTCAGAATAAGTTGAATCAGAGACATATAAAATGGGTTGAATACTTGTAGAGTTATACATTTTTGATAAAGCATAAGACTAGAGTCACTAATCAAGTTTTTGATGGATTGAGTATAAGAAGATCCTTGATGACTAAGATAAAAATTGAAGCTCTTGGTTTTGATGACATTAGAGATTCTTATGAATTTGATCCTGATTTCTCTAAGCCATGGAGAAAGTGCAGAGTACCTATTCAAGACCAACTAAGTACTAAATGGGAATAGTATTTCATTCAAGGAGGTATGTTGTTTAAAGGTATTCAGTTGTGTATACCAAGATGATCAATGAGAACTAATTTGATAAAGGAGAAACATAGCAGTGGTTTGGCTGGACACTTTGGTATTGACAAGACATTGAATTTTCTCAAGGAGAAATAATTTTGGCCGTAGTTGTATAAGGATGTTCAGAAATTTTTGAACAGTTGTGAAATTTGTTAGAATACTGGATTGTATACACTGATTTATATTCTTGAGAAACCTAGGATTGATATCAGTATGGATTTTGTTCTTGGCTTACCAAAGACAATGAGAGGTAATGGTTCTATATTTGTTTTTGTGGATAGATTTTCTAAAATGGCACATTTTATACCCTATAGACAGACATTAGATGCAGTACGTATAGAAGATCTTTTTTTTAAGGAAATTTTCAGATTGCATAGATTACCGAGGAGTATCATCTCTAATTGAGATAGTAAATTTGTTGGATACTTTTGGAAGACCCTTTGGAGAAATTTTGGCACCGAGTTGAAATATAGTTCTACATTTCACCCATAGACTTATGGACATATAGAAGTTGTGAATAGAATCTTGGGAAATCTTTTGAGATGTTTAGTTGGAGACACACTAGGTAATTGGGATTCTGTGTTGGCACAAGTAGAGTTTGCATACAATACTTTAGTGAATAGGAGTATTCAAAAAACACCTTTTGAGATTGTAAATGACATACAACTAAGAGGTATATCAGATTTGAGGGATATTGTTGATGAATAAAAGAGAAGTCATGATGGAGTAAAATTTGTTGAGTACATGGAGACATTGCATGAAGATGTGAAACATAAGTTAGAGAAAATTAATCAGAAATACAAAGATAGAGCTGATAGATCAAGAAGACATAAGACTTTTGCAATCAGTGATGAAGTAATGGTTCATTTGAAGAAAGGAAGATTTCCTATTGGAACACATGGGAAGCTGAAAATGATGAAGTTTGGTCCTTGCAAGATTTTGAGAAAAATTGACAGTGGAAATGCTTATGAGATTGAGTTACTTGATGACATGGATATATCACCTATATTCAACATTTTTGATTTGTATGAGTACCATGAATTAGATGAAGAAATGGAATTTTTGATTGATTATCCTAAGAAATAGATAGGAGAAGTTGAGAAAATTCTAGAACAACGAGTTGGTAGAAGTACACGAGGAAAATAGTATATGGAATATCTAGTAATGTGGAAAAATAAATAGATTGAAGACAGTTCATGGATTTCACAATTTAAGTTGGATTCAACTGGGATTGTAACTACTTCATTATTTGGAGAATCATTTCAAATAATGACATGTGTCTGATGTAGGAGCATCTCAGGTCCTTAGCAATCTTCTATCACCAAAAACATGTTTCTGTTTTCTTGTGTTGCTCGATTCCTTCTTTGACTGAGTTGGCTCGATATTTTCTCAGTTTCCTTTATTAACTATGGTTGGTTGATTATCTCACTAGCACTCAGTTAATTCAGTGGTGTTCAGTCATGCTTATCTGGTGCTCAATTATCCTTGCTTACCAAGGTGTTTATTTTAGTATCTTGTTGATGCCAACTTGTGCAATTAATTACAGGTCACAGATTTAATGCTAGTATCTATCATTAGGAAGAGTGCGGACCTAGATTTGGTCATTCCTTTTACTGATGATGGATTTGAAGGCTGACTTGTTTGGTAGCCTCTTGTATATATTGTAATCTTTGGTTGTAGTTTAGGGAGTCAATTTTGATAGAAGATAGAAGTTAGAAGTTTAAAGATAGTTTTAGATCCTCACATGTTGGAGGACTTCTATACTTGAATTGTAATATCTGGCCCAAACTAGGAAGGCCTTACGACCTGACATGTATGAATCTATTTGATGAAATATAAGAACTTGATATGTATTCTCTCTCTCACTTATGTGTTTTTGGATTCTATGTGTGATCTCTACAAGGTGGATTAGGTTAGGGCGTAGCTTTGGCCCCTCTCCCCATCGTCCCTTATGTCATAATAGAATCTGGTTACCTACTCTAATGTCTTATCCAATCCAAAAAGACCTCCTAAGGTTATATTGTCCTTCTCCCTTATATTTTTTTCCCTCATTGAATATTTAGGGATATGTAACATACTCCCTTTGAACAATAGCCCTTCCTACATAGCATATAAACAAAAAAATTCAACATGAAAATTGTTAGGAAAAATCACAGGTATATCATAGGCCTCTTTAAAATTGGGGTCTTCCTTGTAAATTTACTTAAGGGAATCAATCCCCATGCTATGCAACTAAACCTCCTATATGCTGAGAACCCTCTTTCTCAAAGAATCTGCAACCTTATTAGTAGCCCTCTTGTTATGCTTAATAGTAAAGGTACAAGGATCTAATTTTCCATCCCACTTGATAGGCCTCTAATTGATCTTTTCATGCCCATTTAAGAAACTGAGAGCATGATTATCTTTAAAGATTATAATTTTTTTTGGAAGGAGATAACTTCTCCTTTTTTAAAGATCTTGTACCATTACATAAAACTCTAGGTCGTAAGTGGAGTAATTTTGTTTTGCCTCATTCAACTTCTTTGAGAAAAAGGATACTAAATGTCCTTCTTGACTAAGCACTTCCCCAATGGCCTTCTTACTAGCATCACAATCCACTATGAAAAATTAGTGGAAATCAGGGAGCATTAAGGTAGATAATTATGTCACCTTTTTCTTCAAATACTGAAAGCTCTCTTCTGCCTTCTTTGTCCAAGAAAACTTTCATTTTACTCCTACTTTGATGTTGTTTAGGACTAGGCACACATGTGACTGAATCTTATAATAAAATTTCTATAAAACTTTGCTAGCGCATGGAAACTCCTAACATCTCCAACTGATCTAGGAACAAGCTAGTCAAGGATAGTCTCTACCTTTGAGAGATCCATTTTTAAGCACCCTTCAAAAACAAAAAAATCTAGATACACCAATTCAGTTTTTAAAAACTCACACTTATCCAAATTGGTCATCAACTTCTCCTAATGAAACCTTATAAACAATTGTTCTAGGTGCCTCAAATTCTCCTCCTTAGTCCTGCTAAATATAAGTATATCACCAAGATCAATAGCTATAAATTTACCAATGAATTCAAATAATAAATCATTCATTAAGTGCATAAATATTCTTGGAGAATCACTAAGACCAAATGTTATAACTATCCATTCATAGAGACCCTCATTAGTCTTGAATATAGTTTTTCATTCACCCCCTTTCCTTATCCTTATCTGATGATAACATAATTTAAAATCAATCTTTGAAAAGTAACATGATCCTCCAAGATAGTTCATGAGATCTTCTATACTTGGCATTATCAATCTATACCTTAGGTGATATTATTTATAGTCTTGGAGTCTATACACAATTTCCATTTCACATCCTTCTTTGGGGTAAGTACAGTTTGGATTACACATGGACTGGCGATTTTCCTAATCAAATCCTTGTGTAGAAACTCTTGGATTTATCTATCTATTTCTTGATTTTGAAAGGGTGTCATCTTATAGGCATGTTTATTAGGGAGGGTGGCTCTAAGCATCGCATCTATTTGATGGATTATGTCCCTTATGGGGGGGAAAAGAATTAGGGGTATCTTAGACCCCTATACTCTAATATTTTTCTAACAATCTCTGCACCTCTTGTGGAACTTTATTCTTCTTCTTGGACTGCAATTTAGACTGATCATTTGGATTCACCATTAGTGCATACCCCTGACAACTCTCCTCTTTCATGAGGCCTATGAACTTCTTACCACTAACCAAAATCACTTTTGACCAACTTTATTTCTCACCTATATGTTTTGGGAGAGGGTCCATCCTATACTTTTCTCCTTTCTTTGTTATAAGATAGGTATTCTTCTCCCCATCATGTTGTGATTTCACATCAAAATACCATGGATGACTTGGCAAGAGATAGAAATAATCCATAGTTATGATTTCACACAATATGGTATCCTTATACTCACCAATTTTAAACTCTACCCAAGGCTTTCCATCTACCATGAAATTGTGATTCTTATTCAACCAAGAGATCTTATGGGACTAACATGAGGCTATCATTTCAACTAAAGTTTTTCAACCATCTCAGTTGATATCACATTCTCAAAGGAACCAAAATCTACAATAAACTTACAAAGCTTACCTTGGGTTTTGAAAAAATTCTTCATTTGGGGTGGCTTTTGCATAATTAGTACTTTCAATAGGGTCCTCTTAATCATCATATTTTCTCCTTCAAGGATGGTAGAAACACTTCCAATTGGTGATTTGACACTTTGGTAGTCATCATCTTATATCACCCGGTTCCTCCTTTCCCCACCATGGTCCAACTTTGTTATAGCTATAACATCTTCCAGTGAACACACCTAGTCCTCTTCCTAGTCCTCCATTTATTCCTCTTCCATTATGTCATCTTCCACCTCTATTTCCCGATTCCCCACTTGATTCATGATGGCTTGATTCACCATTCTTTCTTGATGGATTCCTTCCTCCAAAGCCTCCTCTACCTCTTTTATTTTGCTCCCCCTTTCCTTTTTAGCTTTTCTTCTGCATGTAGGGATAATTGGAAACACTTATTTATTGTCTCGGGTGCCAAAATAATGATCTCATCTTGGATGCTCATCCTCGGGCCATATACATATTTGGCCACCTTCTATGATTCATCATTTTTTATCTTTGATCTAAGACTCAATTTATGAAAATCCTTTGTATATGCACCAACAACAAGATCTCTTTGTCGTATATTTTGCATTTTCTTGTACATCTACACTTCATAATCAATGGGCATGAATTGTGTCTTGACTCTAGTCTTCATCATTTCCCATAAAGTTATCATGTTCCTTCCTTCCTTTAGTCTTTCTCCTTGTACAAAGTTCCAACATGTAAGGGAAGATCCTTTCAATATTTCCTTTTCCAGTTTGACCCTCTTGTCTTCAAGGACTTCTTTCTACTCAAAGTAATTTCTTAAGGTTTCAATCCAATATATTACATATTCTTCATCCATGCTTCCACTATACATAGGTAAGCCTTATGTAGCATCCCTATTCACTGATTTTAAGGCCTCTACAAATGCCTTCTAGTTAGAAGGAAAATCCATTGCCTGAGAAGGGGCTTCTTCTTCACCATCACCCCCTTCTTTTTCTAAATCATACTCACATTCTTTGTCCTTACCCTTGGACTTCTTCAACTCTTCAAGCTTTTCTACAAACATTTAATCTACCATCTTCTTGACTACTTCTTGACTCATGTTCTTAGAAGACATTGTGCTAGCCTCTACCTAGCTATATTTTGCTGACATACACTATTAACAAACACCACTATTGACTCTGATACTAACATGATGTAGAGGGGCTTAGGTTCACTTCTAGAATCCTTAGGATCAACTCTCTAAGGCTTCAACAATGGACCATCCAATCATCCTCTCCTATAATATTCCCAAGGTTTTCCCTTGCACCTTGAACTTTCTCTTGGTCCCCTCCTTATGACCACTCTTCAAAGAGAAATCCAACTCTCAAGGGAGATACAACTCCTTACAACATGCCCTATTCCCCAAGACCTTCCAAGTAACCTATACACCTTGCATATTAGGATCTTATCACTGAATTTGTAGATATCATGTATGAGTGTCCCTCCATGTTTAAACTCTTGCACTAATCCAACTAATCCCCTTGAAAATAATGAAAAAAAACCCACAATATGATTTTTCCCAATTAGGCCTATTAGATGACCTAATTGAACTAGCCCTCCATACTAACCTTTTGGACCCTTACTTTTAAATTGCCTTAGCAAGGATCTAATAAATAATATTTTCAGACACCCTTTTAGCCACACATTGAAATGTCACAAAAGTGGACCTTGGTTTCTAGAGTTTGACCAAGTCAACTAATATTGAGTCAATTAGGCCTAATAGGGCTTATTCATGAGGATTTGGATGGAACTCTTGACTAGTTGACTTACCATGACAAAAGGCTTGTGGTTTCATGTCTTCCTATATCTAATGACACTGAAACACCCAATAGATTACACCCACACCCTTTCTTTTCTTCTATGCAACTCAATCTCCACACTTTCCTAGCTTGTCACATCAAATACCAAGCCTAGGGAATCATGACAAAAGTTAGGGATTGCCTTGCCTGCTCGAAAACCACTTGCAACATGTAGTATACATAGGGTCCTAAAATTACCCATAACATTGGATAAATACAATGGTGGAATGTTAGGATAGAGCCATTTGAATTGAAACCCTTGGGGTTTCTACATTTCTTGGACCAGTCTTCACCAAATTCAATGGACGTCCTCCCTCCATGCACAAAATAACCTCCACTCAAATGCAGTCGAAAGATAACAAATCAAACTATAGAATCATGGTCATATATCAAATGGCCCAATCAGTATCTGTCTGTACAATCACAGAGAACAATAGAAAAACATAGGAAAACTTAGTATTCAACAAAGAAATCCCTTCTCCTTCATACCAAACTTCTTCATTACATGTGAAATCTTTCATAGGGACTTTAAACACCCTCATGAATGTTGTCTAATTGACATAACTAAAATTTGAACACACTAGCCATTGGATTTCAAACTAAACCCCAAGTTGTAAAAGTTGTAAAGTAACTTTTGAGAAACTTTTTTTGCATTTGTCACATTTAAGTGACCTTAGGACCTTACAACCACCAAAATGAGACTACTAGGATCCTAAAACACAACTAACCCCCATTTGACATGAGTTGGGGAGGGTTGACCTACATTGACCAACTATGGTCCTTTTAGGACTTTGAGACCATATTGGCCTTATGGCCTTATTACAAACATTAAGGGCCTAATTGACGCCTTATTACAATGGTTGGATCATAACAAAAAAAATTTAACACAATTCAAAAATGATCCTGTTGGATCATCCTTGGTGCCCATAGGAACATCTTTGTTGCTCTTGCACTAGGTAAGAATCATATTCACATTTCAAAATAATAAATTTTATTGAATAATGAAAAATAATATATTGCATAAGAAGGAAATCAAAAGATAGCCAAAATAAGACCAAACATAACACAAACTACACATAAACCAAAACAATTCACAAGATCAAACATGACACATCATCAAGTATGACATATACATATGTTATGAGTCATGACATATAAAAAACTGACCAAAAAAAAAACAAAATTAAGGTCCTAGGATATTTCATTCAATCACTATTAGGTCCTCCCCTATAATTTATTTTTGATTACGTAAAACAGGTTTTATAGGGTGCCTAAAACCCAATACATATTAAAATATAGCAATAAAAGTCCAAGGCTTAAGACAACAAAAACTAAAACCGAAACAGGCCACTACCAGGGCCAAGAGACCAAACAAAACAAAGACGGAGCTAGCAAAAAATAGAGATAGGAAAAGAACACAAGATAAAAAAGTCAAGAGAAATTCTTGAGCATAGTAGCCACATTAGACTCAATTTCACTCCATCTTCTCAGCAGTGTCCTTGATCTTGTGGATGTCCATGGAATCTTCATCTTCCTTGTTTTTCTTGGATCCGGCCCTTGTTCCCTTTCCTGGTCCTTCATCTAGCTTCTACACTTTGTCCTCTTTTATGATCTGTACTTATTTCCCTCCAGGGTTTTCTTCCATTTTCTCAATAAGCGGCTTGACGTGCTCATTAGAAGCCTTCAAGATATTGAAGCTCTGATCCACAATGCCTTTAAGAGTATCCTTAAGGCTCTTCATTTTCTCCTCTTTCTTGATAACCCTAGTCTCCAGGTATAGGAAATTCTTAGTAGCTCTACTATCCTTCTTATTGTCAACCCCATGCATTTTGTCCTTGAGATCCCCCAATCCATGATAGAACCATTTAATAGACCTAAATTTGTCCAACATGTTGTTCTTGGCATTATTGAGGAGGTTAAGCTCCATTTCTATGGTGTTATCATTGAGGACAACTAGTGCTGGATCAATCAATTCCTCCTTCTAAATCCCACCATCCTCGCCCTCAAGAACTTTGGGATTAACAACTTCCTTGATAATCCGCATCTTAATGGTATTTACATTGAAGTTACACCAAACTTTCTTCCCCTTGACAAAATCATTGTTGCGATACTTGTTGTTGATCTAGTCCTTATCTTCTATTGAGTAGTGGGGATTAGGAGACTGGGTAGAAGGGCCTTCCAAGTAATCTTCAGGCTCATCCAGATTAGAATCTTGGATCTTCTCATGAAAACCAGAAGGGGGAGTATTCCTGTTGCTCACAACCCTTTCTCTTGGAGACAATCGGCCAAAGTTTTTGTCCCTAAACTTAATTTTTTAATTCCCCGTAGCTAGTTCCCTTTTCTTCCTATCTTTTCCACTAGAAATTTTCTCCTCATCATCCATATTCATCCATTCCTCATTGTCATTATAATCCTCTTCTAAAGAAATAACACTTCTTGCCTATTTTTTGTAGAGTTTTTCTTTTTAACAGAGCTAGCAGTTCTCTTCTTGGAGGAAGAACCCTACTTCTATTTTTTGGTCTCACCATACTCCTGGTCCTCTGAGTGCAAACCCACACTATAATTTGTTGGTACAAACATACCTAAAAATTTGAAGTTCTGCTAGGATGAGAACTTTAAATATTTGAAGTTTTTGTACGATAACAAAATTAGCTAATAAATTCAATTATAACTTGATCATTGACTTGATAGTATAAAAATCTTACTAAACTCAATCTATGATATGTCTCATCTTGCAGAGTCGAGTCCATTATTCCACATAGTCATAGTATTCCCTCAAAACATCTTGTCATTTAAGAGATGTGACCTAATGCTTATAGGTTGTCATCCATGTTATAGTGCATGGACTTGACTTCTTAACACTCAAACTTGAGTGTTCCCTTCCTTTTCCTTTTGGGAAACATGCTAGTTGTGACATCACACATTGAATGCTCACAACTGCACACATGGGGCATTACATATTTCACATGTAAGTGAACATTAGTGATGACTTATTAAGATTTTTTAAAAAAGGATTGTGTGTTGTGTCTAAGTGTGCACAAAAAGAATCCTATGTCCAAGGACTACCCGCATGCCCTTTTTCAAATGGGATTGAAACTTGACATGTAGTTGTTCACATTAAGTCTCTTTCAAACTAGAATTAATACACAAAAAATAGTTCTTCTAAATGAAATAGAAGTATTATTACATTAAGTGACTAATAATACATCAACATTGAACAAATCTTTATTATTAAACATAAGTCACTATTATTCGTTAGAAACCTCTTGCTAACATCACTTTACAAATTTTTATTTGACTTCACAAATTTTCAATTGAAACTTCTTCATAAGATTCACTACACTTTACAAACTTTTGATAGGTATGAGCTTCACTAGGGTTGAGCCTTCAGGTGAGTTTTCCTAATAGTTTGCATTCTTCCTACCACACCCCTCACCGTGGGTCTTTCATTGGGAGACTCCTTTGAACATTCCAACGCAATAAGTGTGAAAGGAATGAGACATTGATTTGTTTCATACTCTCCTAAATCCTTCATTAATCTCATGTCAATAATCTCTTCCAATTTGTCATCAAAATGCATGTTTACCCACTTGTGGAGGTTCAATCCTCCCTCAAACATATGATTGGTTGGACTCTTACCAGTTACCATCTCCAACAGCATAACACCATAACTGTAAATATCACCTATCGTTGATACTTTCGCACTAACTCCATACTCTGCAGTGTAAAAGAAAAATGAGAAGTCTGGTTAAACCATGACAACGGAGAAAGAATATGCAAAGGAGAAGTTAATTACATGACTGAAATAAATACCAGGTGCAATGTAGCCCACCGAACCTTTCAGAGCTAGGCTGGAAATCCTTCCTGAGTTGATACTACTGCCGTCAGACCCACAAATCATTCGGGCAATGCCAAAATCTGCTACATGTGCTATCATGTCCTCGTCCATTAGAATGTTGCTTGGTTTTATATCACAATGTACAACTTGTTGAAAACAGTCATGATGCAGATATTCTAGTCCATGGATTACATCAATTGCTATGTTCAATATCTCCCTGAAGGTCAATGGGTAATCAGTGGAATGCAACAATGTCTCCAAATTTCCTCTGGACATGAACTCTAGAACCAATAATTTGCATCTAAATTCTGAATAGAAAGATATTATTTTTACCAGATTCCTGTGCCTAACTTTTGCCAACACTTCGCATTCCCTGATGAAACTCTAGTTGGCTTCCTCGCTCTGCGAATTTAGAAGCTTGAAAGTAGCCACTCTACCATCAGCCATAATGCCTTTGTACACTGAGCCAAAGCTGCCTGTCCCCAACAAGTTTCTCTGGTTAAATCCATCGGTGGCAACAAGTTTCATTGTAGGAAACTCCCCTGTCATCAATGAGTCTCAGGGGAAAAATGTCACAGTGAACAGCGCATTTGACCTTGTGCCTCCTGTAAATGAGTCCCAAGATCAATAAACAAACTAATAGGAAAGAAATGTCTCCACCCACTGGTCCTAATGTTCTAATTTTGCTTATGTGGCTCTTAGTCTGAATGCTATGAACAGGGCATGCAGGTAATTGCATCCATTTCCCACACAGACCCATATTTCCCATAAATGATGTAGCAGTCAAATTTTTAAAGATGCCCTCTTTTGGGATCTCTCCAGTGAAGTTATTGAAAGACATGTTCAGATATTGAAGCATATTCAGCGAACTTAGAGACACAGGGATCAAACCTGAAAGGTTGTTGGAAGACAGATCTATACTGAGAAGACTGTTTAATCCACTGAAAGAATTGGGTATTGGCCCTTGCAATTCATTGGATGAAAGATTCAGATATTTAAGTTGTTCACAGCTTCCCAGCGTGCCCGGAATTGTACCTTGTAATCTGTTAGCTGAAACATCAATAGCTTGGACATGAATCATCTTTCTGATTTCGAGAGGCAGAGATCCTTCGAATGAGTTTCTGGACAAATTGAAATAAAACTGTAAATTAGCAAGAGTAGCCACTTCACGGGATATGCGTCCACTAAACTGATTGTTGGACAGATCCAACAACTGCAAATTGTAACATTTTCCTAAACTTGCAGGTACATTCCCAGATAACTGGTTGTGGTTAAGCACAAGATGTGTTAACTGTTTAAGTCCTCCAAGTGTATCTGGGATCTCTCCAGAAAGCATATTGTGGCTCACTGATAGCATCCCAAGGCTTTTTATTTCACCAATCTCACTGGGTATGTTTCCTTCTAGCCTGTTGTTGTCCAGTAAAAGTCTCTGCAACTTCCCAAGGCTTTTCAGAGAGGATGGGATGCGGCCTGTAAGGAGATTGGAAGACAAATTAAGGTCTCCCAAATAGGTAATGTTGGCAATAAGTGAAGGTATACTTCCTATTATCTCATTAACATCTAATCTAAGGTCAGAGAGATTTGTTGGAAGCTGCTCTGGCAAGTATCCAGTCAAATAATTGTCGTGAATCTTTAGGCTCTTCAGGTTGGTGCAATTGCAGAGAGCTGTAAGGATGGGGATGGTGACAGAACTGCCGCTAACAAGTCTATTAGATGATAGGTTTATGATTTTGAGTTTTGAAAGCCTGCTCAGCACCAATGGTACCACTCCACTGAGCTGATTTAACTCCAAGTCAAGCATAATCAATTGTGTGCAATTGGCAATTGATGCTGGGATTGTGCCTCTCAGCTGATTTCCCCATAGATATAGAACTCTAATCTGAGAGAGCTTTCCCAATTCCGGAGGGATTGTACCCGTCAAGTTGTTGCTATAAAGGGCCAATTCTCCCAAGCCCGAGCAGTTTGAGATTGATGAGGGAATGGGGCCTGTTAAACGTGGATTCTGAACTAGGATGAAAGAGGCCATGTTTGTTAGCATTCCTAATTCAGGTGGAATGTGACCTTCAAGGTCAAGATCTTCCATATACAATGTCTCCAGGTAGGAGAGGTTTCCTAATGAGGGAGGGATGCTACCAAAAAGATTGTTGGAACCAAGCTTAAGGAGCCGGAGATTTGAAAGCAGACCCATCTCTGAAGGAATTGCTCCTGTCAATCGGTTAGCACCCAGGTTCAGTTCTCTTAACTCCTTGCAGGATGTCATATTCCTTGGAATAGAGCCCTGTAATAGATTGATTGACAGATACAGAGCCTTTAGGCCTTGAATTCATTCTATTTCCTGTGGAATTTGGCCTACAAAACTGTTGTTAATGAGGAGGAGTTGTGTGAGGAATGAGAGATTACCAATTGAAGGGGAGATGGAACCCTCTAATCTCATATCTACCAACTCAAGAAATCGCACTCTGTTGGAGGATGAATCACAAGTAACTCCAGTCCAATTGCAGAAATGAGTGGTAGGGGTCCAATCGGCTAAGGAGTTTAGAGGATCAAAAGTAATGGAATTCTTGAAGTCCATGAGACTTTGCTCATCAGTTGATATACAGCTGCAGGGCAAGAGAGAAAGAAACAGAATAAAACACATTCTCAACAGGGAAAGGCTCATCAGTTGATGCTCATCAGTTGAACTCGTAAATTTTCACCAAAGATGTAAGGAAAAGGTCAAGAAGATCTGTGTGTTCTCTTCTCTTGTAACCTTTTCCTTGGCTTATACGGATTTTCTAGTTTTGTTTTGATTTTTTATGTATATAGGAATTTAATAATTTGTATGTATGTTATTGTATTTGTATTTGTTGGCTCATTGATAATAAGATGGAATCAACTTTCTTGTATAGTCAATAAAGTAAAGTTAGAAAGCTTATTTTACAATGAATAAGAGTATAGTTTATCATTTATGAAATAATATTATTTACAAAAATAGTGGGTGGATATAAAATATATTTCAAGAGTTCATACACGACAAAACTTGAATCAAAATAAATAGAAACAAATGTAAAGCCACTCGGTAGTTAATGCAATATTAGAAGGGAAGGACAAGGATCTTGGTCATTTGAACTTTCTCAAACATTAGCAAGATCTAGAGTATCAACAAGAAGGTCCACTCATCATTATGCTTTCTTTTAACATTGTATTCTTGTAGTTTAGTAGCATTAACTAGCAAAATGGTAAGTGCCAACCAAGGAAATTTGTTGGTGTCAAAGTAGCTATAAACACCACTAATCTGGCATGCAAGAGTTCCTCCCATAGGTGATAGGGAGGATAAGTATTGTTGAACATGTCATGCTCAACCTTGTTGATTTTGTCTAATTCTCTTGCATTCTAGGGAGAAGCCTAGCTGGATTGAAAGGTTACACTTTTTTAAACATGCTGATTTTTGCTGAAATGACACATTTTTAATAAAATATGATTATTTAAGCCTTGAGAGGTTCCATTTGAAAGAATAAATTACAAATGGTTAGCTCAAAGCCTCTTAGATAAAAGAAACATTGATATAACATCTATACTCTTCATTCATACCTGTAATGAAGTCTTCTTTTCACCTATTAAAGTGCTGACAAAAAATCACTTTGATTTATATTTTTAGAGATAAAAAAATCTATTTGACAAACCTATCTATGTAATAAGGTACTACTAAGAAAAATATTTCCAATGATTATAATGTTAATATATATTAAGTTTATTATGACTTTACATTTTTAGTTTTACTAAACATAGATATTTTACCATATGCCTACATTTATGTTTGACGCTTATGGAAAAATAGCAAATGAGAGAAAATTTTTTTTTTAAAAATATCTATGCCCTAGGTATTTAAGTTCTCTTTCTATAAAAAAAAATTTAAAAATTAAATTGGACAAATACACGACAAGCTATGAGCTATGTTGTCAAGGTATGTCAAAATTACGGTTTAGACAACTTCAAATTTTAATAAAATATGAAATAATCATGATAATATCATCAAACCAATTGCATGGCCTCCGTATGGATGTTACAAAACTAATTACAAAAGAATCACATTGATATCTATTTTAGAAAAAAAATTATTTTCTATGAAAATAATGTAACTCTTTGAAAATGACGTTTTCAACAACATACCAGTTTTTGTGGGAGAAAGAAAAAACCATTCAAATAAATTCAAAAATAAAAATAAAAAATATATTTAGAATCTAGATAGAAAATCCTAAAAGACTCTAATTTACTTCATCTTTTCATTTTAAATGGTTTAACGACAATATGCATCCTAATCTGAATTTTGTTTTCAAAATGTAGAGTTCAATGTCCGTCCAGGCAAAAAAGTGCAACCCACTATTGTGGGTTCACCAACCTCCTAAGTACCTCAAGCAAAAATAATCCTTCCACATGAACATTCACAAGGAGACAAGAGGCCCTTGAAACAAGAGAGGACCAAATGAACTCCAATGACCACACAAGGAGCATTTGGCTGGAGCTTAAAGAGTAGCTCGAGGTGTGCCTCACCTAGTGCAATTCTGTTAGCATGCACTTGAATATGCTTTAATACATTAAGACAAATGATACTTTTACATAAAAGTGAAATATGTTAATCAATAAAATAATTGAAAAAATAGCCAAATTTGTATCATGCCATATGTTGAAGATAATATGCACCTTGAAAGCACATTATCTCAACTTGAATATGTGAGGGATGCTGAGACACTCACCTAAACAGCCATATGCCATAAAACAAGGTTTGGTCTAAATCAAGAATCCAAGTAC
This sequence comes from Chamaecyparis obtusa, assembly GCA_027943335.1. Taxonomy (NCBI): domain Eukaryota; kingdom Viridiplantae; phylum Streptophyta; class Pinopsida; order Cupressales; family Cupressaceae; genus Chamaecyparis; species Chamaecyparis obtusa. The sequence continues at coordinate 156,935 of BSBK01004580.1, forward strand.
AAAGATTACATTCTTTAGAAAGAGAAAAAATAGATGCTCTAGAAATATTGACTATTTACTAAAATGGAAACAAGGATTATGAACAATTACATAATGTAACCTAGATCTCATAGTATAGACCTGGAAAAGATTCTGAAAACTATAGTGGACCAATTTGGGTTCTAGAATAACCAACTAGATGGTATGAAATCTACATTGCTAAATGAAAACCATCAATTACATATTTTGTCATTGATTCAAAGTTAGAACAAATTGCAAGTGAAGAGAGATCCAAAAATATCCTCCTTGTGGCTTGTAGTTTTCACAGCTAGTGTTTGGGCACCACTTCAATCAATTTTGTGTGTCATATCAACCGAAAAACCCACCACTAAATCTAATGTTTATTTATCTTGATTGGAGAGGTCAAATGTGGCATTCACTTCACTCTAGGTTATAAAATGCTTAAAGACTCTAAAGAAGAGGGTTTATAGAGTTTGAATCAATTACACATGAAATCTAGTTAAGGCGCACATCCACAAAAAATGATGTAATCGATAATGTTAGTTTTCTAAAATGGAGGACTAGTAAATACCTTTCTTTTATAATAGAAATAATATTTATGTGCATGATGTTTGCGAGATAATATTTACACTAACACCCACCATATGAATAGCATAGCTAGACAAAAAATGCAATTTGTCGTTATAAGTTTGCCTGATTAGGTACCCAATTATAATGCAATCCCTCATATAGTGGAGAAGGGAATAAACTATAATGGTATAAAACTTGTCTTGAAAATAGAGAAAATAAAGTGAGGAAGAATAGAGCTACCATTCAAGATGTTGATGTTGTTCAGTTAGATGACACTCCAAGAAGCTCTCCTAGAGATATATGAGCATGCTCTTGATAAAATGTTTGTTGCAAATATTTTCAACCTTCTCTAAAGAATGGGGAAAAGTTTAATTTCATGATTGAACCATGAAGGAGCTTACAAATATAATTCAAGTGAAATCTCTATGTAATCAATTTATTGCTTCCAAATGAAATTCTTGCATATCTAGACGATGTTCTAGTTGTTGCAATATATGACCATGGAATGTTGAAATTAGTTAGAATGCCTTAAAGCCAAATAGAAATACTAGCTACATTGACACATGTCTTGTGCTTTACTTTTGTGGATGCTAAAGAAATATAAATTTTCTTTATGCTAGACCTTTTGAGATGAGAAAATCCCAGTAAGAAACTATAACCTAAAGTAGAGTTTCAATTCTAAGTATCATCATCCCAATTTTAATCATTGTATCTGTTAGCACATGCAAAAAATTTCATGGCCTTTGGTCTTTTCCCCTGCTCTCTGCAATGATTTTTTTGCTCCCTGGTTAAACCTTAGGCAAAACATTCAGAATCTAGCCGTTAGGTTTCAAAATTCAAAAGTGCCCTAGCTTTATTCTTTTTGTGTGTTACCTTTTTGGCGGGTCACTTAAACGCCTCTTCTACATGTGCCTTTTAAGTTTCCACGTCACCCCAGTTCGCAGTTAGTCTTTCTCTCTGGTGGGTCCCTTTATTTTTCCTAAGTCCGCAACACGCCCTGCGATTTTAATATTTTACCTAAGGTTCTCAGCTTTATCTTCCTGGGCCCGATGTCAGAGGGGTGACAGATGGCATGTTCTTATAGGCTGTCACATGGCTGCATGTCAGACTTTTCTGACATGCGATCATGTGACCGCTTGCCATCTGTGCGCGTGGATCCCGGCTCTTCGCGGTGGTGGTTGCTATTCCGTGGTCCTGGAGGTGATGATGTGGTAGCTTTGGGTGGGCTATCGCATGATCGCATAGCCTAGTTTTTGGCTATGTGATCATGCGATCAGGTGACACGTGTCCGCGGTGTTGAGGTGGTTTTGCTTGATGGGACTGCAACTTAATGGCAGGTAGTGGCGGCAGTTTGCTAGCAGTTAGTCGCATGTTCGCATAGTATTTTGCAAGGCTATGCGATCATGCGATTGATGTTTTCTGTCAACTCCATGTGGTGGTGGTTGCAGTGGTGATTATGGTAATGGTTAGTGTTCACGGGTTGTCGCATGTTCGTATAGCCCATTTCTGGGCTATGCGATCATTCGACAAGGTGCCATGTGTGCTAGGGCCCATTTGTTGCTATTTGTTGGGCTCGGTGGAAGGTGGTGTCATGGCAGTTTCTGGTTAGTCCGAGCTGGCAGGATGATAAGGTTTGAACGCAGGCCCAGGTCAGGGTATCTCAGCGGTGACAAGCCAAGCGGGAGGGTGCATGTTTGTGGCTTGTCACATGTTTGTGTGAGCCAATTTTCTGACTTGCGAACATGCGACATGCCCTTTCATGGAGATAGTCTAGCATCAACGGTTATGAAGATGGCACAGGGAAATGGTGTATCACATGTTCGCATAGCCCATTTCTAGCTATACAATCATGCGACCAGGCATAAATTGTTGCCTGTTTCATGTGGCGGTGAGAGTTGTGACTGCGCAGTTGCGCATCTAGGGGCAAACAGTTTGGGAACTTTGAGCCTGCGAGTCCTTGTGACCATTTCCCTTCATTTTTGAATCTCTATGAATATTTCCAGCGATCGAAAAGGACCAAAATTGATGACAGGAAGGGCCAGAGTTGGTGAAAATGATCTTCTCTACAGCTCCAGTGTGCTCCAGGGTGTGAGATGATTGCAAAGGAGTGTCTTGCCATAGGGGAATAAATGAAATGTACCAAAAGCAGTTGCAGGGTCACTTCCAGTTGGAATTTTGTAGAATTTTGATTGATCTTTGGTGCCTTTTAGAGATTCTTTCATGATTGAAGATCAAGTGTTAATTGCATTGAGGACTTAGTGTTTTCCCTCTGAATTGTATCAAATTTTGAAATTCCTAATTGATGGAAAACTCTAACCATGGTTACCCGTAGCTTATTGCATCCTAACTTGTGTGGGATTTCAAGGTAACCATGGATATATATGATGTTTTTGTTGATTTTCAAAGGGTTCTAGCTGAGAGTTCTTTTTCTGGTTCCATGAAAGGTTTTGTTCTGCAGATTTTCCCTTCTCTCTGCATATAGGGTGTTCTGTTTCCATTGCTGGTTCAGAGAATATAATACATATTGTAACAGATTTGTCTTATGTGTGAGGATTTAATCTATTTTTACTCTTACCAAACTATCTCCATTCGAATTCTGAGTCCATTAGTCATGCATTAAGGGTGTTTGATTTGTCTGCTTGTATTGCCTATGTGTTTGTAAGTGGAGTTATCTTCGCAGAGATATCTGGTTCAGGGTTAGTGTTTATGTATGTATGAGCTGAGGTGTTAAAGATATTTCATGCTTGTCTTCCAGTGGATGCTGGTTAATGTATTGTCAGTTTATAGGTCTCTTCTAAGGGGAGGGTTAAAATCCTTTGAGTGGATAATAACATACTTAAATACACAGGTGGGTGCTAAGTTGAGGTTTGGTCATGGGGTGTGATTTATGTCAAGCATCAACACATTGGGTATATTATTTTCTTGTTTCATAGTTGTCCCTTGCAATATTGTATTTGACTCTGTGGCCCAATGGACAGAGCGCTAGTCTATTAGAGACTTAGGGCATCTCAAGGGTCCTTTCAATCCTTTTAGAATCATTTTCATTCAGTCCCACCTTTTCCCTTTCATGTTGTTAGGATAGGTCTCTAGTTTTCATACTCACTCCATGGAAATAGGGCTATTGCATGAGATATTGGCTTCATTGAGGTAAAGGATACCTAGGAGTTTGAGAACCATTCCACAGTTAGTGACCTAGATGCCTATAGTGTGACACAAGTTGTATGAGTGTGCAGGTGAGGTACACCCGCCTGAGTGATGTGGAGCTCAAAGTGTAGAAAGATCTCTCTTTGATCCTTGTTAGTTGGCCATTTTTCCCATCAGATTTGGAGTGTTGAGTGAATGTGACACTAGCCCTGTCAATCCTAATGCCAAGCTGACCTTTGGGGAAAAGGAACACCAACAAGATGGTGACTCTGGTGGGGAGAACATAAGGAAAACCTATTAAGGAGCTTTGGTTATGGTTACAAGTTTTGCAATATCATATCTTTTGACTAGATTGGTTTGGCCCATTCGAGTCACCAACAAGATGGTGACTCTCCTGGGGAGAACAATGAAAAAGAAGAATAGCTTTTAGAATCTCTGGTTGCAGTCATATTGAAGTATTCAAAATCTTTATTGACCAAATTGATTTGCCCATCTGAGTCACCAACAAGATGGCGACTCCGCTGGGGAAGAAGTAAATGATAGCAAGCTTCCTTGCTTGGCTAGATCATCCCAGGGTCTTGGTTGAAGTTACAGAGTCAAATAGAAAAAAACACATTAGTGAAATCTTCTCACTGCGTGCTGAGTGGCAACTCTGAGTTCTCTATTTGAACAGTGCAGTTCCTGATAAACAGTGTGTCCTGGTGAGTTTTGTGTTGGTTGGAAGAAGAAACAATGAAATATTTTCCTCTCAAGGAGGTGGCGACTCTGCATGACAAAGTTATCTGATGGAGCTACAAGGTGAGCTCTAGATCTGCCCTGCTTCCAGCCAAAGGTTTTTGCTGCAAAACTTCCAGGTATTCTCTGATTGAAAATGTTTCCCTATCAAGTGTGTATCACTGTTGTAAAGGGATGAATATTTGTGGGCAGTTCCTCATCGAGGAATATAGGCCCTTTTGTTTTGATGGCATCGAAAGTGCCCCTAATAAATTCTCTGCTGAGGATGGGAAGTGCTTGCCAAGATTCATGGCTGGTGGATCTGTTTCTACAAGCCAGCATGTTGATGTTGTTATGGGTGTTTTTGGTGATATGGATGTTGAACATGAAGATGTTTCCATGAGATTATTTGTGCACACATTTTCTAATGGTGCAAGGAAGTGGTTCTTGTCCTTGCCTTCATGTTCAATCCCCTCTTGGGATGTGTTGAGAGCTAAGTTTGTTGAGCATTTTGATAAGGTTGCTGCTCTCAAGAAGGAATTAGTGAGGTTGAAAATGGTGAACTGGCAGTTAGGAGTAGACATAAGATTGCTAAGACTGGTGGCTCCTGATGATGTTCATGAGGAGGCCAGTGTTTCCGATGTTGATTCTCACTATGCAGAGAGTGTTGACTGTGAAGCTGATTCTGAGGTCAGCGCATATGAGGATGTTGAAGATGAATCTGAGGATGGCAGTATTTCTTTTTTGTCTGTAGATTTTTCTTCTTGTCAACATGAGAGGGAAATTTTCTTGTCCTGGATTGATGATGTTTTGTGTGAAAGGGAAGATATTGAATATGATGCAAATGATGATTCCTGCATTGATTTATTCACATAAGATGATCTAAGGCCAGACATCTCCATTCTTATTTTGGATAAGAATGATGTTTGCAATGATAGGGATGTAGCTGATGAAGAAGAAAATGAAGCTCAAAGTCCACTAAGTAGTGAGGTGATTTCAGCACTCTTGGCTAAACAATTCCAAAGTTATGCACCTTGTGTGGGATTTGATTTGCAGCTCCCCTGTGATATACATTTTGACACTGATAATGAGGCCAGTGTTCAAAGTGACCATGATGATCCATGTATATTAGGTCCCCCCTCTGGTAGTGACTTGCAGACAGAGAAGTAGAAGGACATGACAGTGTGTTTTCTTGTCATCAAGATTATAGTGATGAACAAATTTCTTGTTCAAACCCTTTTCCTATTTCTGCTAAGTATGATACTGAGTGTGATAGTATTGAGGACTTAGTCTTCAATAGTTGGGATAGAGATTCTTTTGGTGAAAATGATGATGCAATGGTCCCCTGTTACAGAAGCTTTAAAGAGGACCTTCACTTGGTTCATGATCTAGTCAGTGAGGACATCATTGGTGAACTAGGTTGCTTAGCAGCTGAAGCAATATATGAAGGTAAACCAGAGGATTCATGTCCTTTTTAGCTAGGTAATTCTATTGTAATGCATGATGCTCAGTATGTTTTATTTTCTGATGCATTACTAGATCAAATTTTTGCTTCTAGTCAGTAGGATGAAGTAGATGATGTTCCCTACTTCCTAGAATTTGAATGTGAGTATGATGGTTGTGACTGGAAGAGCATGGGTAGTGATCGGCATAGTTTCATTCTTCACCCCATGAGTATTCACATATGTTTCCAGCAAGGTGGTCATGAAATTTTCAGGTGGTTGGTTGCATATGTGGATGAAAATAAGATTTTTGATGCAGGAGGGTCACTGGTTTTCTTTTGAGGCCATGAGCCTGGTTGTACATATCCTGTAAATTTTGTAAATATCTTTCCCTCCCCTGTGGTGTGCTTTTCCTTCCTATTCCCTACATTTTTTGAGGTCCCTACTTTTTGTCTAGTTGGTGGTCTACTCTCCCAGTGATTCTAAATTCTTGCTATGCCTGCAGGAGGCATACATCCCTAGACAGAGCCACTGTTAGCATGTGCAAAAAATTTCATGGCCTCTGGTTTTTTCCCCTGCTCTCTGCAATGATTTTTCTGCTCCCTAGTTAAACCTTAGGCAAAATGTTCAGAATCTAGCCGTTAGGTTTCAAAATTCAAAAGTGCCCTAGCTTTATTCTTTTCACGTGTTACCTTTTTGGCGGGTCACTTAAATGCCTCTTCTGCATGTACCTTTTAAGTTTCCATGTCACCCTGGTTCGCAGTTAGTCTTTCTCTCCGGTGGGTCCCTTTATTTTTTCTAAGTCCGCAATGCGCCGTGTGATTTTAATATTTTTCCTAAGGTTCTCGGCTTTATCTTCCTGGGCCCGATGTCAGAGGGGTGACAGATGGCATGTTCTTATAGGTTTTCGAATGGCCGCATGTCACACTTTTCTGACATGCAACCATGCGACTACTTGCCATCTATTCACGTGGGTCCCGACTCTTCACGATGGTGGTTGTTGTTCTGTGGTCCCAGAGGTGATGATGTGGCAGCTTTGGGTTGGTTGTCGCATGATTGCATAGCCCAATTTTTAGCTATGCGATCATGCGACCAGGTGACACGTGTCCGCGGTGCTGAGGTGGTTTTTCTTGGTGGGAGTGCAACTTAATGGCAGGTAGCAGTGGCGGTTTGCTAGCGGTTAGTCACATGTTCGCATAGCCTTTTGCAAGGCTATGCGATCATGCGACTGACATTTTTTGTCAACTCCATGCAGTGGCGGTTGCGGTGCCGGTTACGGTAACGGTTAGTGTTTGCGGGCTGTCGCATGTTTGCATAGCCTATTTCTGGGCTATGTGATAATGCGACAGGGTGCCACGTGTGCTGGGGCCTATTTCTGACTGTTTGTTGGGCTCGATGGCAGGTGGTGTCGTGGTGGTTTCTGCTTGGTCTGAGCTGGCGGGATGATAAGGTTTGAACGCGGGCCTAGGTCAAGGTATCTCGGCGGTGACAAGCCAAGTGGGAGGGTGCATGTTAGCGGCTTGTCGCATGTTCGCCTGAGCCAATTTTTCGGCTTGTGAACATGCGACATGCCCTTTTGTGGTGACGATCTGGCATCGGCGGTTATGAAGATGGCATGGGGAAATGGCATATCGCATGTTTGCATAGCCCATTTCCAAGCTATGCAATCATGCGACCAGGCATAAATTGTTGCTTGTTTCCTATGGCGGTGAGAGTTGTGACTGCGCAGTTGCGCGGCTAGGGGCAAACAGTTTGGGAACTTTGAGCCCGCGAGTGCCTGTGATCGTTTGCCTTCATTTTTGAATCTCTGTGAACGTTTCTAGCAACTGGAAAGGACCAAAATTGATGACAAGAAGGGCCAAAGTTGGTGAAACTGATCTTCTCTACAGTTCCAGTGTGCTCTAGGGTGTGAGATGATTGCAAAGGAGTGTCTTGCCACAGGGGAATAAATGAAATGTACCAAAAGTAGTTGCAGGGTCACTTCCAGTTTGAATTTTGTAGAATTTTGATTGATCTTCGGTGCCTTTCAGAGATTCTTTCATGATTGAAGATCAAGTGTTAATTGCATTGAGGACTTAGTGTTTTCCCTCCGAATTGTATCAGATTTTGAAATGCCTAATTGATGGAAAACTCTAACCATGGTTACCCGTAGCTTGTTGCATCCTAACTTGTGTGGGATTTAAAGGTAACCATGTGTATATATGTTGTTTTTGTTGATTTTCAAAGGGTTCCATGAAAGGTTCTATTCTGCAGATTTCCCCTTCTCTCTGCATATAGGGTGTTCTGTTTCCATTGCTGGTTCAGAGAATATAATACATATTGTAACAGATTTGTCTTATGTGTGAGGATTTAATATATTTTTACTCTTACCAAACTATCTCCATTTGAATTCTGAGTCCATTAGTCATGCATTAAGGGTGTTTGATTTGTCTGCTTGTATTGCCTATGTGTTTGCAAGTGGAGTTGTCTTCGTAGAGATAACTGGTTCAGGTTTAGTGTTTATGTATGTATGAGCTGAGGTGTTAAAGATATTTCATGCTTGTCTTCCAGTGGATGTTGGTTAATGTTGTCTATTTATAGGTCTCTTCTAAGGGGAGGGTTAAAATCCTTTGAGTGGAGAATAACATACTTAAATACACAGGTGGGTGCTAAGTTGAGGTTTGGTCATGGTGTGTGATTGATGTCAGGCATCAACACATTGGGTATATTATTTTCTTGTTTCATAGTTGTCCCTTGCAATATTGTATTTGACTCTGTGGCCCAATGGACAGGGCACTGGTCTATTAGAGACTTAGGGCATCTCAAGGGTCCTTTCAATCCTTTTAGAATCATTTTCATTCAGTCCCACCTTTTCCCTTTCATGTTGTTAGGATAGGTCTCTGGTTTTCATACTCACTCCATGCAAGTAGGGTTATTGCATGAGATATTGGCTTCATTGAGGTACATGATACCTAGGAGTTTGAGAACCATTCCACAGTCAGTGACCTGCAGGCCTGTAGTGTGACACAAGTTGTATGAGTGTGCAGATGAGGTACACCCGCCTGAGTGATGTGGAGCTTAGAGTGTAGAAGGATCTCTCTTTGATCTTTGTTAGTTGGCCCTTTTTCCCATCAGATTTGGAGTGTTGAGTGAATGTGACACTAGCCCTGTCAATCCTGATGCCAAGCTGACCTTTGGGGAAAAAGAACACCAACAGTATCCAACCAAGTAAACTTTAAAGACAATGATTGACCTTGTTAGTTATTTTATAGTGTAGTTAATGATGCTCTCACATTAGTCCTAAAGCCATGCCCAGTGCATATAAAAATGAGCTTGGTAAAAGCTAGAGAGATGATACTACAAAGAAGTTGTTGATACATGGTTTCATTGATAAATGGTGTATTATGGTCGACCTTAAGCATAAACCTTGATAGAAAGAGACTTATACAGATATTACAATCAATCATGGCAAATCAAACAAGTAGATCAAATTTATTCATTAATTCTACAAAAGTGATCCTTGAGTTAGTGAAATCTCAATATTTGAAAAATAAGACACAAAACATAAATTTTTTATGACAAATGTATCTTATAGAGATGAATTTATGACTCGAACAATAAATGACAAGCTCTTGATGATCAAATGATCACCAAAATAAAGTACCACTATCAAGAATAAATCATCTTACCACAAGAGATATACCTTAGGATTCAAATGACATTAGATGACACATAAAGCTAGGATAAAACAATCCATCTTTGCATACCAACCAACCCTGATGGTCTTATTTAAAGAAATAAAGGGATTTCACAAGTCTACAAAGTAAAGAGGAAATACATGAAAAAAAGCTAGTCCCCGCCCATCTAGACCACATCTCAAACATGTCCTATAATTGCAATAAGTGTGAGTTGGGTTGAAGTGATCATGTCATAAGTGAATGGTAACTTTTGTAGTCAATACAAAAAAAAGTTGTACAAATCCCTATGAAACCAAATATAGCTTTTGCTTATGAATCAAACCGTTTGCGGTAAAATTGGTCCGATATATCTACCTACATCGATCTACGTTTATTACTTTAAGAACTCAAGTTCAGTGCAAAGTGTGATTTCTAATTAGAGAATCATGTTCTTAATTTATAGCGCTACCCCACTTAAGAATTATTAAAATATCTGAGAATGATTATGGTTCGGAGGTTTAGGAAAAGCAAGCATGCGACCCAGTCTAATAGTTTAGAAGTTTAAAAATAAGAATGTTGGTAATGTGAATATTAAAAAAATATACAACATGGCAATAAGAATATAAATATGAAGATTGGTAATGTAAAAAACAAGAAAGGTCTTCGACCCATCTGCTCTCCAGCTTTCATAACATGGCAATTATATTATTTTCTAATCTATTATACCAACTTCACTGCCTTTATTTTATTTGTTTATTTCTTGACTTGACCTTAAAATTGTTGGCTTGTTTTACAACATGGAGAATTGGAGTCAAGTCGTCACCGGTCAGACAAATTTTACCTATAAAAGAATTATATACGCGTTAAAAGCTTTTGATGATATATTTTGGAATAACCGTTTGCCCAGAATTTCTAGGTATGTGCATAGATTATACCTTGTTTCCGCACATTTTCTTTGTTTGTCCATAGATTATAATTTCAATGTTTCCACACATTTTCTTAGTTTGTGCATAGATTATACCATGTTTCCTCAAAAATTGTATGTACATGCATAGATTATTCATTGTTTAATATATATATGAATAGATGGAATATTTATCGTTTTCTAAATGTGTCAATTTTAGTTGGTGATTAATAATTATTATTCAAAAAATATTGATTATTTTTTATAATTGTATTCATTTTACAATTGTATTTGGAAATGAAAAGGATTCATTTTTATTGGAAGTAAATATAGTCACATTTTGTCAGTAAGTTGTTTATAGATTAGAAAATCTGAGAGAAATATTTTGATACAATTTGATAGCACAAAAAAAAAGAGAAAACATAAACATTCAAGATTAAATTTGAAATACAAATGCATGGCCAAAATTTTGAATGAAAAATTGTAGGAATAGTTTTTTTTATTAAGGTTCAAATAGTTTTTGAAGGTACCCAAAACCCTAGATACAAAATGTTGCTTTCAACAAAGCATCAAAATCTCAACAACCAACGATAAGTAATAAACAATAATAAACACAACTAAAACTAAATAAACAGAAAACAAGCATGTACATCAGATTCTTCATGGCTTCATTGGCCTAAGCCTCCAACTCACAAGTATCTAGAGCAATTTTCTTTTGCTGGACCTTTTCTAGTCACATGTATGAGATTCAAGCTTAAGGGCACATTGTAATAAGTAGTGGCAATTCTACTAGAGCCTCTTTCGAGAGGACTTTTTAAGGGTTTTTCACTACCTTAGATGAACACCTAAAGAAAAGCTACTATAAAAAAATGACCTTAGCTTTGTATTAAAATAATCAATAGAGAAAACATATTGGATTATGCCTAATTTTTCTTCTTCTACTATGTGTTTGCACTAGTTTTGCGAGTAATTTCAAGTTTTATTTTCTAGGGACGTAGCTATTATTTGTTTCTATTTTTGGCTTTATAATTACATTGTAGATATAGAGATTATAAGACCATGTTTTATACTTTTCAATGCTTGGAATCATGGTTTATACTACGTTATTTTAATGAGTAAGATTCTTATGGAATAACTATTTTGATGAGATATAAGAACAATTCTTTTGGGACTTAACAGGCGCTTCTCACAAATGCGACTAAATAATCTTTCCTTTGTGTATCTAACTTTTTTATTTTGTTCTCTCCTAAGACATGAAGAGCATGTAGTATTCTATGACCAAGGATGTTGTGTGTTGGAAATATAGATGCAGTAACTGAGAGGGGGGGTGAATCAGTTAACCACAAAAATATTACCACTGATCCCTTAAATATCTTAACAAATTATTTACTGTGCCACTCGGTAAATATACAGAGAAATGCTGAAACTTGATTCTTGAAGTGTGTAATAATTAAACTGTTCTTAAGCATTCATCATTGATTAACTTACATGAATAAAGAAAATAACATGAACACAAGAGACACCAGATTTACCGTGGAAACCCAATATGGGAAAAACCACCAATGTAACTAGTTACTATTTTCCACTCTTCTGAAGTGATGCCTGGTTAGAAGCCAACCCGATAAAAGGTTACAAAACGCACTGTTAGGTGTGACCTTGTTAGAGGATTTAATCACCTTGCTAGGAGTGGCCTTGTAAGAGGTCTTGAAATAATTCAATAGAACTGTCACCTTGTTAGAGGATTTACAAAATGGTTGTTAAACCAACTCGGTTAAGAGATTTTGATATCACTGCTACAATTGTAAGAGAGTAACAATGAAATGACCTGCAACTGAATTGCTGAATATAAATCTTTATTCTGCTTCACTAGATCCTTACTGATCAAATAAATCTTTGCTACTCCTTAAGGATATCTAACCATCCTTCAAATTTTGCACATACCTTTCTTCAAAATGATTTCTGCATGCTGTGTATATTTTATTCACCACTTGACCTTCTATATATATATGCCATTTTATTTAACATTTAAATTGTCAAGTCGGCACTAATAATTATTATAACAGTCGGCTTAGATAAACAAACTATAATAACAAAATCCTTTGAAAGGCCGACCATGCTTGGTAAACATTAATCCTAAAAAGATTTCCTTCAGTGACCAAGAGAGCTCGGCAACCATAGCGAATTTTGCAACATCCTTCAAAGACCGAGAGAGCTCGGTAACCACTAATTTTCCTTCGATAACCAAGGAGGCTCGGTTAACACTTTTTCTCTTTCATGTTTCCTTTAGACACCCAAGAGAACTCAGTAGACACTAAAAAGTGCCTAGCTGACCGACTGAGCTTGGTAGACACTAAGAACCGCTTAGCTGACTAACTGAACTCGGTAGACACTAAGAATGATAATTGATATGACATTTGTGTGACATCAAAGACAACACATAGCTAATCCAACAATGTCCTTCAGACAATTGTATCCAACAATCTCCCTCTTTGGCATTGATGGCAACACAACATGTCATAACACAATAAAATTTCACAGAGAAACCTAGAGTAAGAAACATATCCTTAGCTTCATTCTGATTCTCATCATCTTCAAACTTCTTTTTGACTGAGAACTCTCCCTCTTAACTTCTCAAATTATTCTTCTTAGAAATTTCTTGAAATGACAGCAAACTCTCCCTCTTTGACAACACATGCCAAAGACAACTTACACAATTTCGGTAAATATCAATGTACCTTATGTACTGATTCATATGCAATGATTCCCTGACTATGCTGCATCAACTGATTGATCTTCAACATGTTCTAGTTGATGCATCACTAAAAATTTATTTAGTGAACCTCGGATAGGGGAGTGACCCCTAACTTGCCTCTAAAATACAAGAATGCATCCTTAGGTAGTGGCTTGGTGAAGATATATGCAATTTGTTCTTTTGTATGAATATATTCCAATCTGATTTCCTTGTCCTGCACCAATTCTCTGACAAAGTGATATTTAATTGCAATGTGCTTGGTTTTGGAATGCATTACTGGATTCTTTGAAATGTTTATTGCACTTGTATTATCACAAAACATAACAACTAGTTCTTTGATCTCAACCTTCATGCCTTCCAAAAGCTATTTAAACCATACAATATTAGAGTAGTTTACTACTGCAGCAACATATTTTGCTTCTGCTGTGGATTGGGATGTGCAGTTTTTCTTTTTACTAGTCCAAGATACTAACCTCTTGCCAAGAAAGAATGCTCCAATACTTGTACTCTTTTTGTCATCAATGTTTCCTGCCCAATCAGCATCACTAAACACTTTTAAATCCAGATTGCCTCCAAATTTATACCACAAGCCATAATCTTCAGTTCCCCTTAAATACCTCAAGATTCTTTTGATTGCCATCATGTGATTTTCTCTGGGTTTAGCCGAGAATCTTGCCACTATACCAACTGCTAAGGCAATATCAGGTCTTGCGTGTACTACATACTGTAATTTTCCAATCATTGATTTGTATAAGGTCTGATCTACTTCTTTTGAATCATCATCTTTGGTAAGCTTGAGTCCGGTACACATGGGTGTACCAACTGGTTTTGAATCTTCCATACCAAATTTCTTAAGTATTTCCCTGATATATTTAGACTGAGTAATGTGGATACCATTTTTGTTCTACTGAATCTGAAGTCCAACAAAGAATTTTATTTGACCAAACATAGACATTTCAAATTCTTTGCTCATATGCTCTAAAAATTATTTGCACTGATCATCATTTCCTGTAAACACAGTATCATCCACAAATATTTCTGCCAAAACAATTTTGTTATCTGATCCTTCTTTGATGTATAAATTACTGTTGTCATTAGCTCTTTTGAAATCAATCTGAGGAAGATAGTTATGTAATCTTTCATACCATGCTCTAGGAGCTTGTTTGAGACCATACAATGCTTTGTGTAATTTGCAGACCATATCCCTTTTGTCTGGATCAATAAAACCTTCAGGTTGCTCAATGTAGACTTCTTTCTCAAGAATACCATTGAGAAATGCAGATTTTATATCCATCTGATATACCTTAAATCCTTTATGTGCTGCATATGCAAGTAAAGTCCTCACACCTTCTAATCTTGCAACAGGAGAAAAAGTGTCTCCATAATCTATTCCTTCTTCTTGAGAATATCCTTTACATACCAATCTTGCTTTGTTTCTTGATACTTAACCATCTTCATTCAACTTATTTTTGAATACCCATTTTGTCCCAATTACATTTTTATCTTTAGGCCTAGGTACAAGAGTCCATGTCTTATTTTTTTCTATTTGCTCTATTTCTTCATTCATAGCCTCAATCCAACTTTCATTTTCTAATGCATCTTTGACATTTTTAGGTTCAAAATCAGAAAATAAACATGTACCTTTTAGTTTACTTCTTGTCATAGTACCATCTGATTTGTTTCCAATAATCTGATCTGGTTTATGATGCTTTCTGATGCACTTGACCAATATGGGTTCCTTGCTTCCTGAATGAGTTACATTGTCATCTTCTTCATCTTTAGGTTTAGGTTGCTCGAGCTCGGTAGATACCTGCTTGGTAGCTTCAGACTAAGACTCAGTACTTTGTGACTCGGTCTGAACTTCTTCTTGTGACTCGGTTACTGTACTGGGCTCGGTAGATGTAGTTTCCTTATATGTGTCTGAAAATGTATCAGGTTCGATGTAAACAAATTTTTTGTAATCCGTTGGTTCCTTTTTGCTTTCTTCTTTAGTCTTTTCTGCAAACTCATCAATTCTCACATGTGCACTTTCTATGATTTTGTGAGTAGACAAATTTAGACATCTATATACCTTGCTTTTGCAAGAATATCCTAAAAATATTCCTTCATCACTTTTTACATCAAATTTTCCTTTTCTAGATTCTTTTAAGATATAACATTTACTACCAAATACTTTTAGGTAACTTACATTTGGTTTGTAGCCATACCATAGCTCATACGGAGTCTTGAATGTATCTTTTCTCAGCTGTACTCGGTTCAAGGTATGAACTGTAGTGCTGATAGCTTCCTTCCAGTATTTCATAGCAATGTTCTTTTCAATCATTAGAGTCCTTTCACAGTCCATGATAGATTTGTTCCTTCTTTCAGCTATTCCATTCTACTCAGGAGTTCTCGGGGCTGATACCTGTCTTTTGATTCCTCTTTCAATGTAGAAATTATTGAATTCATGGGAGATGAATTCACCACCTCTGTCTGATCTCAAGCATTTTATTCTTTTTCTTCTTTCCTTTTCTACTCTTGCTAAATACCATTTGAACTTCTCAAATGCTTCTGACTTTTCTCTTAAATACATAACAGTCATCATTTTAGAGTAATCATCAACAAAGAGAATAAAGAATTTTTCTCCGGTATAGCTCTCAATTCCAATAGGTCCACATAAATTAGTATGCACAATTTCCAAAATATCTTCAGAATGATAGTTTTTACTTTTAAAACTAGACTTTCCCATTTTACCAATTTGACAATTCTTGCATAGACCAACATCAGGTTTCTTCAAAGTAGGAATACCTCTTACTTTCTTGAATTTGCTTATTTTCATCATGTTGTCAAAATTTACATGACATAACCTTTTGTGCTATAACCAACTTTCTTCAATTTGAGCAATAAAACATGAGTAATCACCAAGATCAAGATAAAATAGGTTACCTTTGGTTTGTTTGCCTAATCATATCAGTTTTCCTTTGTCATCCAGCAGTCTTGCTTTTCCATTCATGAATTCAACTTTGAATCCAATGTTAATTAGCTGTGCTACACTTAGAAGATTATGCTTTAGTCCTTCAACCCAATATGCATTATCACATATAAGTTCTTTGGTTAATGAAATTCATCCCTTTCCATTTATACAACAAGGTTCATTGTTTCCAAACCTTACATTACCACCATCAAAGTTTTCAAGGTGTTCAAACTTAGTCCTGTCACCAGTCATATCATGTGAACATCCACTATCTATAATCCATGTATCATTCTTGCTTATATGAGAGATAAGTGTCATCTCATCTTCATCATTATCAAATTCATCTTTTACAGCAATGAAAACAATTTCTTCTTCACTAACATCTGAATCTTTCGCTAAAAAACATGTTTTCTTACGTTTATCCTTAAATGATTTGAAATTCTTCTTGCCATTGTACTTGTATCTTTTCTTCTCATCTTTGCTTTACTTGTTTGGACACCTAGCTGCAATATGACCAATTTCTTCACATAAAAAATAGATTAAGGGAGTTTTACCTTTGTATTTTCCTCTGCCTCTTGAATACTTCTTTGCAAGTAATGCTTCAATAACTTCAAGGTCGCTATCAGAACTTTCCTCTGATTCTTCTTCACTTTTTGATTGGATTTTCTTCCCTTTTTTGAGTGAAAGTTTGGCCTCAAAAGCTGATTCAATATTTTTAGAAGTTGGAACATAGTTGTCATAGTTATCCAATTCAAAGGCTATCAATCTTCCAACTAAGGCATCCAAAGTTATATTGTGATTTTCTTCACATCTTCTTTCTTGGATAGCAGAAACTCTTATTGCATAAATAGGAAGTAATGTTCTAAGAACCTTACTTATAATAGTTTCATCATCAATTTTTCCTCCAGAAGCTCTGATTGCACTAACACTTGTCTTGATCCTTTCAACATATTTTGCAATGTTTTCTTCTTCTCGCATTTTCATTTGATCAAAGTATCCTCTTAGGCTCTCTTCTTTGGCTCTCTTCACATTGTCATCACTGCCATAGATTTTCTTCAGCTTGTTCCACATTTCATGAGAAGTTGTGCAGTCTTTGATTTCATCAAATTCTTCATAGCTAAGAGCTGATGCAATGTCTATCATCATAGTGTTATGGTTCTTCTTCTTTGCAATATCTTCAATAGTTAATGTGCCAGTAGGAATTGTATATTCTTGATCAATATATTTGCATCTTGAATCACCAATGGAGGCTAGATGAAGTCTCATGAGATGTTGCCATGCTGAAAAGTTGTTTCTGTTAAGCTTTGGAATTTCTCTTTTGTAAGACATCCTGATCTTTAGCTTAGGTCCTTGAAACCCTTCCTGCAAGCACCAAAAGCTCTGATACCAATTGTTGGAAATATAGATGCAGTAACTAAGAGGGGGGGTGAATCAGTTAACCACAAAAATATTACCACTAATCCCTTAAATATCTTAACAAATTATTTACTATGCCACTCAGTAAATATATAGAAAAATGTTGAAACTTGGTTCTTGAAGTGTGTAATAATTAAACTGTTCTTAAGCATTCATCACTGATTAACTTACATGAATAAAGAAAATAACATGAACACAAGAGACACCAGATTTACCAAGGAAACCCAATATGGTAAAAACCACCATTGTAACTAGTTACTATTTTTCACTCTTCTGAAGTGATGCCCGATTAGAAGCCAACCCGGTAAAAGGTTACAAAACACACTGTTAGGTGTGACCTTGTTAGAGGATTTAATCACCCTACTAGGAGTGGCCTTGTAAGAGGTCTTGAAATAATTCAATAGAACTGTCACCTTGTTAGAGGATTTACAAAATGGTTGTTAAACCAACTCGGTTAAGAGATTTTGATATCATTGCTACAATTGTAAGAGAGTAACAATGAAATGATCTGCAACTGAATTACTGAATATAGATCTTTGTTCTGCTTCACTAGATCCTTACTGATCAAATAAATCTTTGCTGCTCCTCAAGGATATCTAACCATCCTTCAAAATTTGCACATACCTTTCTTCAAAATGATTTCTGCATGCTGTGTATATTTTATTCACCACTTGACCTTCTATATATATATGCCATTTTATTTAAAATTTAGATTGTCAAGTCGGCACTAATAATTATTATAATAGTCAGCTTAGATAAACAAACTATAATAACAAAATCCTTTGAAAGGTCGACCATGCTCGGTAAACATTAATCTTGAAAAGATTTCCTTCGGTGACCGAGAGAGCTCGGTAACCACAGAGAATTCTACAACATCCTTCAGAGACCGAGAGAGCTTGGTAACCACTAATTTTCTTTCGATAACCGAGGAGACTCAGTTAACACTATTTCCCTGTCATGTTTCCTTTAGACACCTGAGAGAACTCGATAGACACTAAAAAATGCCTAGCTGACCAGCTGAGCTCGGTAGACATTGAGAACCACTTAGCTGACTGACTGAACTTGGTAGACACTGAGAATGATAATTGATATGACATTTGTGTGACATCAAAGAAAACAGATAGCTAATCCAACAATGTCCTTCAGACAATTGTATCCAACAATTGTGTTCCTTGTTCTCTCCTAAGAAATGAAGAGTCTGTAGTATTATATGACCAAGGATGTTGTGTTCCTCATTTTTTACATCTGGGGGGAAACTTAAAGGGTTGTGAAAGGTTTGGTAGATCTCTCTCTCTCTCTCTCTCTCTCTCTCTCTCTCTCTCTCTCTCTCTCTCTTGCGGATAATTATGTATAAACTTTGTAGTTGTATAATTCTAGAGTTTTTTCTTATTATACCTGCACACATGTAATGTACTTAAATTTTAACATTTAATAATGTATGTTACCCTTAGATGGACACATAATAGTATGCATGTGGTGACTTGATACATGGTGTCGCACCCCAAGATGACGTGACACATGGTGCCCCACCCCATGATGCCTCAACACAAGTTACCCCCTAGCATGATGCAGCACAGGGTGTCCCACATCAGCTACCTGATGTTCTTGATATGGGGGCCAATATTTCATTTTCCTACCTAAGAGATGGGGTAGTTACATGATTCTATAGCTTCCTCTGAGGAAAATATTTATAGAGATATTTGCACCACCATTTTGCATAGTCTAGAGGATTTGTCTGCATGCATGAGTAGACAGACTGTATATACTCCACTGATTGTTGATTCTAGTTTTCAAGAGTTGAGATCTGAGATCTATGATGATATATCCTTTGTTGAGGTCTAGTCATGGGTCTCAAAGGATATTATCAAAGGAGAGGTTTTCCCTTTCTATCAAGAGAGGAGAAAAGTTAGAGCATATCAGGTTACACGTTGTGTGGTACTAGAGATAGCACACATGATATACCCATGATTTCTTGTAGTACATTGTCGTTAGCCCAATAACGACTAGATTCTACTCTACTTTACACAACAAGTTAATGTTGAGGTCTGTTTGGGTCTCAACGTGAACTACTTAGATCTTTTGGGGTACTTTAGATAGAGGTGTGGTAGCTTTGTAGACTGTGACCAATATCGTAGGCCTAATTACATTGTGCTGAGACATAGGCACTTGGTTCGGTAGAGGGAACCCATAGTGGCACCATCTATGGTAGATATTGCTAATAGAGTTTTCATTGCTTCCCAAAGTGAAGCAATTGATAGGATTGGACACATTGTAGATGTGGCTGCTAGTATTAGTTTTGATACACTCACTAGATATATTATGACTAGACCGTGTCGACCCTAGACATCTTCAAAGGCATCATCTAGTAGTGCATCCCCTATTGATGAGACATATGCCAGTCTCCCTAGACCATGTGATATATGAGCTCTTACAAGACATCATAGTTACATTGATATGACATAATATTTATTGGTGGACTTGTTATAGTCATATACCTATATTGGTCAGTTGGAGAGGGTCCCTATATAGTCTGACAAAGACACCATTAGACTCACTTAGGGCCCTCCAATTCCACCACCCCAGAGCACACCATGAGCTCATGCATCTCATAGTTCACAACACATTGCACCCACTGATCACTCTGTAGGTACACATGGAGGGATGCGACTTGGTGATGTTTGCATCACAACAGAGGGCCTGGATGGATTTAAGGAGCAATTACAGGGATTAAGACAAACCACTAGTGACACTGACATAGCTTCATATATGGATCTTCTACTTCATCCTGACTCTGACTCTACACCACTCCGTTCTCAGATACACTACTTATTATGCTACTCATTAGAGAGGATTTCTACTAGAGATGGTGTGCATGATGGTATTTCTGTAGATGATGTGATGGTGTGTGCTGATGATCCTCCTTCTCCTAAGACCCAGGTATAA
The DNA here is from genome assembly GCA_027943335.1 of Chamaecyparis obtusa. Classification (NCBI taxonomy): domain Eukaryota; kingdom Viridiplantae; phylum Streptophyta; class Pinopsida; order Cupressales; family Cupressaceae; genus Chamaecyparis; species Chamaecyparis obtusa. The sequence goes on from BSBK01004580.1 coordinate 177,429, forward strand.
ATTTAATTTTCAATTTATTTCTAGTCAATAAATTGATTACATAGTTTTGTGTACTAATGCTTATATATATGTATTCTATATACAATATTTGTAGGCATAGTTGCATGAGCGTGCAACCTCTAGCATGGGATCAGAGCATGTATGCATGAGAGATTTAGTAGAGGTGACACCTACTAGTGCTCAGGTAGGTTTTAAATATACATGAGTTTAAATTCACATATTAGTATATTTCCAATATTTGTATACAATTATAATATATGAATGTACACATATATTTGACAAATTATTGTACCAAATTTGTAGGGGTCTATTGCTACTTCACGTGCAGAGTATTCTCATGACACTAGGTTAGAGAGTTGCTATGTTCATATGCAACTTGATCAGTCTAAGATACCTTAGGAAATTTGTTCTGCATATTTTGTTTATGTTCTCAACATTTCACATATGTTTGGCATTTATATATTCAAGAGCTATGCATAAATGATTTATGTGTTTATGATCTTTGGTTATGGTTAGAGGGTTATATGATTTGATTTTATTATTGTTAGGAAGTTACATGCTTTTGATTTGATTATGGTTATATGGTTAGATTATTTGATTTTATTATGGATAGATGGTTACATGATTTGATTTGATTTTGGTTAGATGGTTACAAAATTTGATTATGGTTAGACGGTTACATGATTTGATTTTATTATGGTTAGATGATTACATGATTTGATTTGATTATGGTTAGATGATTATATGATTTGATATGATTATGGTTAGATGGTTACATGATTTGATTATGGTTAGATAGTTACATGATTTGATTTGATTATGGTTAGATAGTTATATGATTTGATGTGATTTTATAAATGATCATACGATTTGGTTTAACAGATGGTTATGTGTTATGATCATTGATTATGTTTAGATGGTTACATGATTTGATTATGGTTAGACGGTTACATGATTTGATTTTTTTATGGTTAGATAGTTATACGATTTTATGTGATTTGATACACGATCATATGATTTGTTTTAATAGATGGTTATATGATCATTGATTATGGTTAGATGGTTATAAAAAATAACACTAGAAAATGTAACTAATGGACCATAAGTAATATAAATAATCTATAACTAACATGTCATAAGTTTAATGTAACTAATGTCATTGGTAACCTAACTAATGTCCTAAGGGGAGGTCTTAAGGTGAAGTCTTAAGGGAATATTTAACTAATAAGAAATCTAATTTTAATATCATAAAAAATAATAATTTAATATGTAACTAATGGATATAAGTAACATAAGTACAATCTAGAACTAACATGTCATAAGTAATCTAACTAATTTCAATAGTAACCTAACTAATGTCTTAAGGGGAGGTCTTCAGAGGATCTTTAACTATTAATTAATATAATTGAACCATCATAGAAAATAACTAGATGATATGTAATTAATGAACCATAAGTAATTTTTGAGCTTAATATCATCCATTTAATACATCCAGTTTACCAAACATAAAATCATTTACATAACTACTTAAGAGGAGGTCTTAAGGGGATCTCTAACTAATAAGTGAATATCATAAAAAATAACATTAATATGTAACTAATAGATTATAAGTAATATAAGTAATCTAGAACTAACATGTCATGTCATTATTAACCTAACTAAAGGCTTAAGGGGAGGTCTTAAGAGGATCTTTAACTATTACTTGTAATATAATTTAACCATCATAAAAAATAACTAGATAATATGTAATTAATGAACCATAAGTAATTTCTAAACTTAATATAATCCATTTAACATGTCCACTTTAACAAACATAAAAGCATTTATATAACTACTTAAGAGGAGGTCTTACTTGGAGATCTCTAACTAATAAGTTAATCTAATTTTAATATCACAAAAAAATAACACTAATATGTAACTAATGGATTATAAGTAATATAAGTAATCTAGAAGTAACATGTCATAAGTAATCTGGAACTAACATGTCATGTCTTTAGTAACCTAACTAAAGTCTTAAGGGGATCTTTAACTATTAAGTAATATAATTGAACAATCATAAAAAATAAAAAAGATAACATGTAATTTACGAACCATAAGTAATTTCTAGACTTAATATCATCCATTTAACATGTTCACTTTAACAAACAAAAAAGTATTTATATAACTACATATAAAAATCATTGAACCATCAAAGCATACATAAGAATGTATACATACATATAAAACCATATGTATAAAAATATTATTAAAAGCATACATAACTATATATTAAAACCATTGAACCATCAAAACATATATAAAATCATTGAGCCGTGTCAAAATATATAATCAAAATTTTATTAATAGATAAACAAAATATAATCCATCATATGTTTCAATATATCAACAAAGTATAGTCAATTTAATCTAGAGATGTCAAATAGGTCCTAACACATGAAATATGTATGTAATTTACTTTTTAGACCAACTCAAGTGGTTTAGACCTCTCATGTAGAACATGTAATATTCTCTCATGATCCTCACTATCTAGTCTCCACTTACGAGATCCACATTTAGATTTAACTAGATGGAGAAATTGAGTTTCACATTATACAACATTGTGTTGCATGTATATATAGATTATAGATTAAACTAAATTAATTTTAGGATCTCACATGTCTATAAATTTTTGTCCAAGAGATGTCTATACAGTGATTGTTGAACCTAGAAATGTATGAGTTAGTTACTATTTATTATGTTGTACTGTAGAGAGGATGAAGTTAATTGATCCTGAAGAAAGCAATGGAATTTTGTTCTCCATAGTTTTGCATTCTTCACATTTCAATATATTGTTCATTTTCTAAATGTAAAATTTGAAAGTTTTAACAAATTTAAATAATTTAAATTGTTTTATTTAAATTTAAATTGTAAAATTTTGTGACCTATAGGTTCATTTGTTTTAGAGGGAACATATTTCAAGAAAATTAAAGTAATTCAACATGGTATTCACTTTGTTGATTACCATAGCATCATCAAATTTTTCATCTCCATCTCTATCAAATGTATTAGTAACAACTAGTGGCACCATATTCTAGGCACCTACATATCCACATTACTAATTGATGCATTCCTCATAGTTGTCAACAATGAAGTGACAAAAAAAGCATGAGTAATCCCTAGTATTCAATGTCCAATTGCAACTATTTGTACTCATAACTAAATGCAAAGATCGTGTCTTTTATATCCTCTTGCAACCATGCATAATTTTTCTATCCACACCTAAACACATGCATATATAATATGAATTTTATTTTATAAATCTGAATAAAGAATGTAAAATTTAAACTAGAATAAATATATATATCACACATGCATAATTTAGAAACATGTGCATACATTTTATCTCCCAAAATTATCTATGTGGTCCCGCTTGAGTCATTCATGATGTTGTGCCATCCTCATTTGATGCTAAATGTGTCTTGCACCATTCAACAACATCATGTGCATTTTTTATACGAACTCCCTTATAATTCATTTGATACTTTCATAGAGCATGTTTGATGCAAGCTCCAACACCATCATGTTCACCTTTTCCATATCCACTCTCAAAGAAACTCCAAACATGTGGTATTTTTTCATTATGATGATATTTACATAGTGCATAAAATGGTCTAGATGATTTAAATTGTGCAGCACATCCATCTAACCAAACATTATGTTTATCAATTTTTATGTGCCTTTGTTTCAAATTTGCAAAAGACATCTTGAAGCAATGTTCTACATAATGAATGTCATGCTCTTTATCATCACTTATATAAAAATGATATTCCTTCTTGATGACCCATGCTTTAAACATACTCTAAATACCATCCAAATCTAACTGTGCATGTTGATAACACACATGTACCATAATAGTAATCTTCTCTAAAAAATAGTATTATGATTGAAGCACCTTTTGATGAACAAATGAATAGTTTTGTTTGAAACCAACAACTAATAGAATAGTTCCAAGTGGGAAATTGTCTCTCAGTGTTTGGAATTGTTACATGCTTGCCACTTTGCAAAAAAAAGCATGATGAATGTAGGATTGAATCAATTTTTTAAATTTGTCCCTAAATGCTCAAACAGTTAGATCCTCTTCAACATATTCTAATCTTTTGGATTATTTCTCAAATTTTGTTTCATTCTTTATATATTTGTAACTCTTGCAATTTACCATCTTTGTTACATCAATATTTTCATTTTTAAAAGGAAAAAGAGCCAAATCAACACATGTTTCACATATTCCTTTTATGCAATTTATTTGACCAATTGCATCATCTCTTTTGTCACATAAAATGGATGAGATTAAGTCACTTCATCTAGTAGGAGGAGTATATTCAAAACCATAAGTGTCTTTTCCAAAATTTTGAAAAAATTGATAGTGGAGATAAATTCAATATGATAACAACAACAAAAAGTGTCAAATACTTTTTTTGTCAGACATAATATGCATTCAATCTTTCAAACAATTTTTTTCCAATCTTTATATTAGGATTTGAACTAAAAAATGACACACACATTTCATGTTGTGTTGTGTCCAACAAATGTTTTGTATGATATTCATATTGATTAGTTGAAATTCTATGTTTGATAACATCTCTATTGTTTGATGAAGGATGATTATTATCATTCAAAAATAATGTGACCAAATTCTTGATTCCCTCATCAATTCTATTAGAATGAGAATCTCTACACATGATTGACCAATTACCTTCCAAGGTGCTATCATCCAAAAACATTCTCATCTTCACATATCGTGATATTAATTTCCTACAAAATCTAAGCTTAGATGAAACTAAAGATATTTGTCTATTTTGGGGCATAGCGTTACCTACAATGGATGTGAACATAGATCTTCTTGTAATGGTATTATTTTTAGTTCAAGATCACTTCCCTGCCTAGTTCAAACCTTTCCTAAGATTTTCAATCATATCAGTTTGCATGTCAACAACTTTTCTCTTATTTGATGTTGTGTATATACCCAATAATTTAAATGCCTCTTGCAAATTTCTATTTATAAGTACAACTGAAAGCAATTGGGCTCATTCAAGTTTTTCAAAATTATCAAATTTAGCCAATATTTCTCTTGATATATTATTCATTGACCTCTTCTTAGCAAGACTTAAAGGTTGAATATTAGCAAATGATCTGAATTTCTCCACATCCATTGTAAGTAAATGATCTAAGTTTCTATAATTAATATTTCTCTTTACAATTTGAGCTAGATCTATAAGTTCATCCATACTAGTAGGAGCACGTGATCCTGACCCTTCTCCAAAATAAATTTCTTGACCTTCCGTAGGGAGTGATCCCGACCCTTCTTCAACGTGCATTTCTTCAACTTGGCTTGATCCTCCTACTTGATCTTCTCCTTTACCTTGGCCATGTTGATTGTGAGCTACATGCACAAAAATAAATCAAATTAGAGAAAAATAGAGCATAGGTCCATAAAATTTGGGCATGTAAAATTAGAGGTAGATATGTCCATACCTTATTTTATTTTATAATAATATGTCAATGCAACTTCATGATTTATTTGTTTGGTACTAAGTGACCTTTTTCTTGCATATTTACTTTGTATTTTCTTCTTGTTCCCCATTTCTTCTCTCCAAAAAATGTCTTCTAAAAATCTAGCAATAGTAATTCTCCTCTTCAAAAAAAACATCTTTGATAAAAACATCAATAGGAATTCTCCTCCAAAAAGTTTCCTTTGATAAAAACACCACTAACAATTCTCCTCCAAAAAAATGCCTTTGAAAAAATCAAAGAAATAGTGAAAAGTGTGAATTAAGTTGATTGAAATTGTGGGAAAATTATAAGTATGGTCACAAAGAATTTCAGTGTAGATCAAGGATTTCCAATAATACAAGGAAGCCAAATTTCAATGGTTACTACAATAACTCCAATAGATATGGTCTGTAGAGGGGTTGGGTTTAAAACCCTTGCAACTTGCACTCTTGTTTTAATAATAAAATAAGGGGGTAATGTTGGCATATTACATTTTAATAGGATCAGTTTTGAATAAAATTAGTTTTAGTTTGTACTAGTGGTTTCCAATGGTTATTAAACTATTTTTATCTATATGTATTTTTACTTTATAAAGGCACATCCAAACTAATAAAATATATAAAAAATATTGCATCAAGTTTTATATCAAGTTTATGTTCTGCACTTACATAGAAGAACATGAAAACAAGGTGTTTCAAGGATTTTCTTTATTAAAATGGAATCAAGAATGGAACATTGAAGATACGTAGGAAAGCTAGTTTATTCATCATTATCCCCTTTTAAAAATAGAGAGTTTGAAGGTGAATTTTTATCTAGGATGGGACTTACTGTTAGGATTAACAAGGCAGAAATAACAATTATGTGCAAATATATCTAATATCAGAAAACAATAAACCACGCAGAAGAGAACACAAGACACAAAGATTTAACGTGGTTCACCCAATCCCTGGGCTACGTCCACCAATAGCGAGTCCAATATTATTATTATCTAGTGATTACAACCTGATTACAATCTGTAATCCCTTACAACTCAACTCCGCCACAAGTACTAAAATCATACATACGAAAAATCCCTAACCCTAAGCCATATTATACAATATTTTTGCCGCTTTAGGGTTAGAATGAATTATAACATGTTGGCCCAAATAACCGAAAAGTAGTCGGCCTCAAAAAAAATTATGAACCGCGGTGAGGTCAGGAGGAAAAGTGTACAGTACTTTCCTGATTAGTCACCACAAGCTAACACTTACCTGCATAGAATTTCCATGAAATCTTCCACAAAACCTTAGACTCTCCTCGTAGTAGCCATGGAGAAAAATAATGAAAAAGAAACAGTGTAGTATTCAGTTTTAGGGTTTTGATCCCTAAAGTTATTTACAAGTTTTCTAGATATTATGTTTAATAAATATCTGATTTAACCTAATCACTAATATATAAATTTGGTTAAAGTTTTGTGTCAGGTGATTGATAAGATCATCTCGTGTGGCTTGTACATGATCTACTAGAGGATAAAGCAGGTTTAAGGGTGGCGGTGGTTCTTAAGGAGAAACATTTTAAGGATTTCGTGTAGGTAGAGAAGTTCCTTGAGGATTTTCTTGTTCCTCATGTTCATTATTTTCAGGGTTTTCTTCTATTGGTTGTGCATGAAGAGGTCTTTTTTATCTCTTTAATTTTGGCGGATTATAATTTATAGAAACTAACTTCAAATTAATAAAAAAAACTTAAATCAATTAAAAAACCCTACTTGGATTAAAATGCAAACAAAAATAATCAAAATAATGAAGTCTTACCTATTTGACGGGATGGCATTGTTGGAAATTTCTCTAAATACTAATAAAATGCAATTGCAAGTAGAACGATCATGGTTTATTGAGGTTTTCTACTTCCTCCAAGTCGATGTTTCAACATTTTTGGTATTGAAAATGGCCCAAATCCACAGGCTTGGAAATATGTAATGTTTCTCATAACCCATATGGTTTATGAGAAACTTTTTGTTCCTCAAAACCGGCATGGGTTTGAGAAACCTTTTCTTTATTTTTTATGTTTTTATTAGGCTTGGTGTTATCGAGCCAAGGATTTTTTTAGTTTAATGAACCTGATGGGGTTATGAAATTTTATTTTTTTCATGTGGCCACTTGTCTGACTAGCATATTGGTGCACTTACCCACAACATTTCCTTTGTAGCTAGAATGGTCATTCATGTCAAATATTTCTGATTGGCATCCTTCAAATTTTTACTGTGAATACTAATAAGACTGTGCTAGGCACCTACACCAATATAAATAATTGAAGATGGGGATCAAATTTTGATAAAATTTCTAAGTTTTTGAGAGATGATTGTTGTCACAAGGGATTGCACCTGTGATGGCTAAGTATGGAACCTAGCAATCCCGTGAAACATGGGAATACTCTCAGGATGTGGGACTGCTTCACTGAGAATAAACCTCAAGATTAAGGGTCGGCTTCCTCATTTGCATCACCTAAAACTAAACTGAACTTGAAGGGAAAGGGAGAGAGATTGCATAAAATTGAAATAAATGAAAAATTAACTTAGGTGATTCACCAAACTAGACAGATCCACAAACTGAAAATAGACTCACAACGTAATCCAACATATAACCTAAACATCACAACTCTTCCCAAACCTGATTCTTCCCTTAGAAAATAATCAAGTGCTGGTTGTAAATGAGAAGGGAAAATAGATTCCACAACTCAAACACATATAAACGCACACAGATTGAAACTTTAAGAAAAACTAGTGCTTGTAAACATCAAAATGAACAAAATATCAAGTAAAGGATCAAATTTCAATCACAATACATGACATCAAATTCATCAAATCAACTCACAAAGCTGTAGAAAAGAAGGACAATTGCTATTAACTGGAATAAAATGAGTCAAAATATCAGATTGCTTCTCCAAGAGCTACAACATTCACCTCGTTAGAATGAGGGAAAGAAGAACTAGCCTTCAATCACCAAAGGTGAGAGGCATATATAGGAAATCTATAGAATTTGCATTAAAGACCACTCCAAACCATGAATAGAAAAACCCCGCCACTAGGACCATGATCACACCACTCTAAAATTCGGATGCCCAATTCCCGAGAATCTAGAGGGATGGAAAAAGTGGAGACCCCTAAAAATGGACAGTCAAAGGGAGACCCAAAACTCACTAAATCATGTTGTAACTGATATTCTGATAGCGGTTTATAAGAACACCACATGTCAAATATCTTACAATGATAGGAGCAATGACTTATAACATTAAAAACATAACCCCCACTCACTAAAAATGTGGATTTAAATATGTATTTTAGGAAAATCTCAACTCACTAAAGACGAGAGCATCTAAAATATTTACATCTCAAATTAATCCACCTATCATAATATTCTAAACAAAATAATATCCCCCACCCCACCATACATTAAAACATGAGTGATGTAACATTTAAAACCTAGGCAAAATGACTTCAAATGGGGACTTAGGGCATCAAATGTGATTAATATAATTACCATCGAAAAGATAATTATATTAATAACTTATACAATATATCCATGCCCGAGAATTACATATTAAAAAGGGCTAAAAAGACAGCTCGACCCTAAAAGGGGAGACAAAAGGAAAGATGCAATTTTAAAACCCTCATTTTGAAATGACAACTCTGCAAATATGGCAATAGCAACCCGGCACTTGGCATCTGCTAAACTTCACTGCAACCCGGATAGAAACTTTCTATTTTGGAATTAGAAACATCAACAACATCTTGATTCGGCAACAATAAGAGGTAGGCATTTCGATGGGTTTCATTTTCAATACATTGCATATTTTGAAATACATCTGGTGATGGGAATGGTTCATATTCATGATTGCATTTGAATACTGTATCTTTGAATGGCATTGCTGTACCCTCAGATTACTGTGATTTATTTGATTTCTTGTTGCATTAATAGGCTCGATGATCATATGATAGGGCATGGATTTTTATTGCTTTGTGTAATATCTCTGTTTGTGTTTCAATTCAGACCTATGAACTTGAAGCTTATTCCTCGAGCTAGGGCATGGTACTTGCATTGCATGCTTGAATAAGCCTCAAAAAATAGGGCATCAGTAATAATTTTTTTATGGCATCAATATACTCTGTTTATCTTCCTCTATTTTGAAACTAGGGCACAATTTGAATATGGACTGACTGTTTGATAAGCCCAATGATACATAGGGCTATGGCACATTTCTTGAATTGCTTAAGATCATATTTGAAGCCTACTATGATGTTGATATAATGCAAACATATCAGTCTGGTTGGGCTTTGCTTAGCATACTGGTACCATCGCTATGCTGTGTTTATTTCCATGTTGCATCTATCGGGTACCAAGCATACTGAACTATTTACATAGCCGGAGAATTAAAATGTGTTGCATCCATGTATTACTTCTATGTTTGGGAAGCCTGAGAACACATAGATTGTTCATCAAGGGCATTTCATAACTGGAACATGTTATGACCTTCATGCTTGATTTGTGTGGTGTTTCTGTTGTTATCCATTTGTAGTTGAAGAGCCCGTGAATATTGAAGCTCATACTTTAGGGTAGGGCATGGTTTAAGAAAGGTCATAATATTGTGGTTATTCTCTGTTGCAGCTCGAGATGCATATGCATTGATATCTTCAATATCTTTAAATGCTATAATATGTTGCCTCATAATTTAGCCAACCCATGCAATGTTTATCTTTATCCACTATTTTGATTGTATTGATGCAAACATGGCTCTATTTTTGTTAACAACGAAGCCCAAGAATAGTATAAAATTTTTTGATCGAGGACATTTGAATGTTGGCACTATTATTTGATTAGCCTCCATTGATGTTGGTACCGGTTTATCAACCTGAGAACCATAAAATTGGGACATGGCCACTATGTTGTTATTTGCTTATTGTTTGATATATACACCAGCATCATCACTAATAGGAATGTGGACCACTGCTTATTGATTATCATTACACAAATGCCTTAAAATTCATATCTCTATTTTGAAAACCTCATCTTATTACTTGTAACATGTAAATCCCACAGTGTATATACCAATGCCATGCCCTGAGAAACATCATGTTGGTATTGCCCATTTGATTATGCAGCTTTGATATAATGAAACTATTGCTATCAATCCCTGATCTATGCCTTCTCTGAGCATTTGCCATTTGATTTGTGCCTCTACTGTATGTTTACATAACAGACCCATAGCAATGATTTTCACATGTTTATCACTTGGATTCCTAGGACATGGAAGTCCTCTTTTACTAGTTCATAATTGTAGATTATCATGATTTCATGTCATAGCATCATCACAGAATGCAGATTTGAAACACATGTATGCCCTAAATGTAATGCATTGAGTTTAATGTCTAAAACATCATTTGTTGTACCTTTTCTAAACATGGATTATGTGCCCCCAGCATGTATGTGCCATGTGAACACATATGTAGCAGAGTGCCCTATCTGGTTCATAGATTTGTGTACTCTGCCATTAGCTTTGTTCAGAACCAAATGTTATGAAATCCTTGGTACTTCTTTTATTGATTGATGCTAGATCATCTGAATGTTCCCCCATTTGAACACATTGTGTGTGCTCTTAGCCCTTTTTGGGGTAACAGATAGAGTATAATGAAATTACTCTATGGTTACCCACAAAAGGGACCCAGATCATTCATGAAAATCTTTATTGGATCAGCTTCCCTATATCTGCACATGAAACAAACATGTTAGTAAAAACATGGTGCCTCTTTTGGTTCTTTGGATGATTCTCAAGCACATGCCCTGAGCACAGCCTTTGTGAGAGGTGCCTAGCTAAGTGTGTATATGCATTACTGTATATTGTGATACTAGCCATTGCATATATCAATTGGATCTAACCCAAATCCCCTCTTCTTCTTCTTTGGAGATTTTGGATCTCAAGAGCTTCTAGACAAGATGGGCTTCGGGCTTGAAAACTAGGCAATGTCTGGTACCCCCAATGCAACATCTTTTTTATGTATATTTACACTCATTTGTTTACTTCTGGTAAAGGCTATGCTCACGGCCTGTGTGAGCCTAGATAGATGTTTCTTCTTTTCAATTTCTCCCTGCTTCTTTGCTCAAACAAATGCCACAGATAGATGTATGTGTAGATGTAGATGTAATTCATTTCTTTTCCTTTTTCATGTACTTTTCAATGAAATGAACACAAATCTAATCTATATCACCTAATAACACAAACTAGGTTATAGTAGCTCATCTAGTAATTAGGCTTTAAAAATGTGTCAAAAATATAACATTCTGGTGAGCTCTTTGGAGTGCTTTCCTGCTAAGCATCTGACTAGCTGCGTTGAAGATCCATTGGGCATAGAGTTACTAAAAACTGACCAGACTCCAACCAAAACAAAACTACTTCTTTCCAACAAAACTGAATCTAACTGCCTGACAACTATTTAGGCTTATTGCTAACCAAACTAAATTGAACAACTGAAAGTTGAAAGCAAACTAAACTAGAACACTTGTGCTAGGCACTTAGGGAAAATAGAAAGCCAAAACCATTTAACACTACTAAAAATTTAGGGTAGAAAGAACCTCAGAAGCAAGCTTTGAGGTGAATCCCATTCACTGGAATGGGAAGCTCCTCTCCATCCATGCTAGCCAGCTAATAAGCATTGTGGACCTTGCATCCAATCACCATAAATGGTCCAGTCTAGATAGCATCAAACTTAGTGTGTTTCCCTGGCTTATGCTTTGCTTCATCCCACCTGAGAACTAAATCTCCTTCTTTAGAGGCTTTAGGTGTTGTTTTCTTGTCAAAGCTTCTCTTGACCTGGGTATGATGAGCCTCTAGGCTTTCAAATGACATATTTCTTGTCTCCTCTAATTCAATAAGCTCTGCCAACCTAACTTGCATAGCATCTTCCTACATGAGATCAATCTCTTTAATTAGACTAAGGGTAGGTACCTCAGCAGATAAGGGAATCCTAGCCTCCCTTCCATATACCAATGTGTAAGGTGAATTACTAGTAGCCCTCTTAGGAGTTATTCTATCAGCCCACAAGGATAGTTTTAACTTGCTATGCCAATATCTCTGGTTTCCTTCTATAATTCTTCTAATTATTCTAAGAAAATTCTTATTAGTTGATTCTGCTTGGCCATTACCCTGAGGGTAATAACTAGAAGAGGTACTCAGAAAGATTCCATACTTGAGTGCCCACTCTAAAATCTTGGTTCCTAGGAAAGTCATGGCATTGTTTGATACAATTGAATCAGGAGTACCAAACCTAGATATAATATCTTGATAAAAGTTCAACACAGAGGTCTCATTAGCCTCCTTTAGTGCTACTGCTTCTATCCACTTAGTGAAGTAGTTTGTGGCAGTGAGTATCCATTTGTGTCTAGCACTAGATGGTGGGTTGATAGGTCCAATAAAGTCCAGACCCCACTTTGCAAAAGGTTGTTCTACTTCAACAAGATGAAGGGGAAGGGTAGCCAACTTTTGCTTTCCAGCAAACAAGGCACAATTCTTACATTTTCTAACCCAATCAAAAGCATCTTGATACAAACTAGGCCAATAGTATCCAGCTCTTAGAACCTTAAGAGCAGTAGTTTTGGTAGCAAAATGCCCACCAGAACCTCCATCATGAAATTCTAGTATTTTCTTTATTTGATCAGTTTCGACACATCTTAATAAAACACCAGCATGATCTCTTCTATAAAGGACATTATTAATAATAATGAAAGGAATAGCCTAGAGTCTATAGTACCTTCTTTTACTCCTCCCAAGGCCTTGAGGGCACTGGCCAGTAGCAAGGTAACACTTCATTTCTATTGTCTAGCTTGGGCTCTATCTAGCATCCTGATTCATCAAAACAACCTCATCTTCTTGCTGGTCTGCATCTATTGTTTTCTCATTAAGTTGTTCACATAGTCCTTTCCCTCTAACCAGTTTGATCACTTTGATCTATACATCATACTCCATAACCTTGGTGACCTAGCCAGCTCTCTTATGACTTAGATCTTTATTCAATAGGAAATCCTTTATGCAAGGATGTGCAACCATCAGGTGCACTGTGTTGTTAGACAACAAAAGTCTAAACTTCTTTAGACTTCTCACAATGGCCAATACATGTTTTTCTACAGGCAAATAATTTAGCTCATAGCCATCTAGGCCCTGACTATAGAAAGCTACTGGCTGTTCTTGTTTCTTAGCATTATGTTGAACTAAAATTGCAAAAATGCTATCTTTATCCCCAAAAGAATATAATATAAAATCTTTAGAGAAGTCAAGATTTACCAAGGTAGGAGTGGATGCAATTGCTTCCTTGACTTCTTCAAAGCACCTTTTCCCCTAATTGGTCCAATGGAAAGTTGCATTCTTTTTAAGTATCTGAGTCATAGGCTTTAGGAGTGCAGCAACATTTCAGATAAGTCTTATCAAAAAGTCGATCCTTCCCAAGAAACTTTGTAATCCTTTCTTGTGAGCTGGCAGGGGAAGAGCTAGAATGGCCTTCACCCTCTTAGGGTCAATAGTTGTTCCTTGCTTGGAAACAATGTGTCCCAGTAGTCTACTCTCATGAACAATAAAAATACATTTCTTAGGATTCAGTGAAACCCCAAACTCTCTGCATCTTTCAAAAATCTACCTTAGGTGGATTAGGTGGTCTTCTGTGTCCTTTGAAAAAATGGTTATATCATCCAAATATACTAGAAAAAATTTGGTCATTAGGCTAGCAAAAGCCATTTCCATGGCTTTCTGGAATGTGGCACCAACATTTGACAACCCAAATGGCATCTTTCTGTATGCCATGGTGCCCCATTTAGTAGTGAAAGCTATCTTGTATTGATCCTCTTCTCTGACCAGGACCTAGTTATAACCAAAAAAGACATCTAACAAAGAAAATCTATCAGATCCTAAAACATACTATAAAATCTACTCCATAGATCATAATGGGTGATGATCCTTTAGTGAAACCCTATTAAGGTCTTTGAAATCCATGCACAGCCAAATTTCACCATTCTTCTTCCTAACTAGCACTAAGTTTGAGACCCAGGAGGTGTGCTTAATAGGGAAGATAATATTAGCTTCAAACATTTTCCTCAATTCTTCCTTCATTAGGACCTCTATCTTGGGATTTATGGGTCTTTGTTTTTGCTTTACAGGCTTGCTTGGGGCTCTAGTTCAATGGTGTGTTGGGCTAGATGAGGATCAAATCCATTTAAGTCATAGTATTCCCAAGCAAAGACATCACTGAACTCCTGGCATAATGAAACAAAAGCTTGTGTTTTAGGCTGAGTGCATACCTTTCTTGGCTTGAGAAATTTGTTCTTGAGGACCTCCATAGAATGGTAGTGTTCTTCTTTGACTATCATACTAGCCTTGTCACCATTGAGTTGATCATCAGAATTAAATATAGACTCAAGTGTGACCGGTCCTTTAGGTAATCTATTGCTCTTCAACTGTAACATTTGGTCATCATATTAATGAGCATGTTTTCTCTAGTTCATTCTAGAGAACTCAGCATCTTCAATAAGAAAATTGAAAATCTATTCATCATTTTCAAAAACTTGCCAGCTTACTTGATTGTTTGGTATAGATGGTCTTACCAGGACCTTTACATGCTGAGAATCAAGATCTGAGACACCCTTTGGAATGTCATATTTTTCTCCCATGGAAGCCAACTTGTCTACTTGCATATTCTGATTTCTTGGAACAACAACTAAATTAAAGGCATAGAAACCTTCTATTAGGTCCTAGACCCTATGTTTATACATCTTAAGTGTATCATTTTTTGTGAGATTGGTGCCACAAACTTGATTGACCACTAGCTCACTGTCACCAATCACCTTTAAACACTTAATTCCTCTCTGTCTAGCCCATTCTAAGCCATGTATTAATGCCTCATACTCTATTGTATTGTTAGTACAGCTGAAAGAAAAATGGACAGCAGAATAATACTTTTCTCCCTCTAGAGAAATCAGGACAGCACCTCCACCTAAACCTACCTTGCTTTTGGCCCCATAAAAGAAAAGTTGCCACAAGTCATCATCATGACTGCCAGAGTTTTTGTCCTCCCTTTTAATCAATTATGGTATCACAATATCTCCCTCATGAATGATGGACATTCCAATGCCAGAAACATCTATATTTCTGAAAGGGTCATCTTCTTCTAAATCTTCTTCAACCCACTCATCTAGTGCCATATTAGGAAACTTCCCGCCATTGGTCTCAGGTTCAGAATCAATTGATTCTTGCTCATGATACATTAGGTTATCATTTATAGGGCTTGGGGTGTATGGTTCAACATGACTTTTTGCAAAAGGCTCAGACCTAATCCTGACCCTGGTTCCATACCTTGTTGTAAAATATAATTGAGACCAATTAGCTGAGAGATATCCCCCTATCCTAGCAGTGAACTCTCTTCTTAGACAAATAGAAAAATGAGGAGGTAGATCTATGACATAGACATCTTGAGGAATTGAAAAATTAGGACATTCATGAAGAGTGAGACTCAGGTCTTTTATGACTCCCAAGGTATTGACTGATGACGCATCCAACTAGACAACAGACTTGTTTATTGGTTCATAAGGTAACTCTAGTAGATCTTCTAGTTGTTTAGAAATTATAGAACTACTTGCCCCTGAATCTATCATACAGTTATAAATTAAATGATTCCCAACAATAAGAGTTACATAGAAAGGAGGAGGTTTAACCTATGAGACAATAGCGGGTTGTGAGCTAACTTCTTCTTTTTGCTGATCCATCTGAGATGTTCCAGCCACCAGGACTTTAGGTTGTTCCAAAATAGCTCCTTGACTTGGTGAAATCTTAGCTAATTCATTTAATATCAGCACCT
This sequence comes from Chamaecyparis obtusa, assembly GCA_027943335.1. Taxonomy (NCBI): domain Eukaryota; kingdom Viridiplantae; phylum Streptophyta; class Pinopsida; order Cupressales; family Cupressaceae; genus Chamaecyparis; species Chamaecyparis obtusa. Next base: position 193,825 of record BSBK01004580.1, read on the forward strand.
TTTGTCCAGGGATTGCCAAAGTGTCCATCAATGGTACGCTGATGGAGGTCTTCTTCATTTGTTCCACAATATTAAAGGATCCCAAATTTGCTTTAGGTTGTCCTTTAGGTACAACAACCTCTATTTGTGTAGATACCAACTGTGTAGCCACCTTGACTAATTCTTTGATCTCCTTAGACTGGTTTAGGACTGGAGCTTGAACTACTTTGGATTGTGGATTCACAACAAGGGCTTGTTGACTAGTAGAGGCCATTTGCTCTGCCTCTAAAGCCTTCTTCTTAGATCTTGTGTTGGCTGCAACAAGAGTATAAGTTGAGTTGTCATTTGGTGAGAAATTCACCCCACAAAAGTCTTCCTTCTAAAAGTTCACCAATGCTACCTCAGGTGCCTGAACTTCACTTGTGGTGGCAACTAGACACTACTGCATTTCTAGTCCTTGAACCACCTCCTATGGCATGGTCATGTTATTCTATACCATGAGGGCCTGAGCATAACCCATTGGACACATTCCTTGAACATGTTGCTGATTGCATGGGCATCCCCATTGGTAATCTTGTACCATGTTGTTTTGAGCCATAGGAACCAACTCCCTAGAAGTACTAGGAGTGTTAGGATTGTAAGGTTAACTGGCTTTTTGGTTGTAACTTCTTGTTTGATTTTGCTGGCCTTGATGGTATTGGGGCCTGTTCTGCTGGTAATGATTTTGATAGGGCAACTGGTAAGGCTGCGGAAAAGGTTGGAAATCAAGCTTCTTACTCACAGTAACCAAATTATTAGAGACTATATGCAATACTTTCATGACATCACCCAGATCCTGGGATTGGATTGCAACCAGGCTAATAGCTTGTTGAGTAGGAACTGGGAGAGGTGGAATAGATGCTAGAGCTGGGATTGATTTCGAGACAGGGTGTAATTCTAGAAAAATGGGCATTGGGGGTCTTGGAGCTATCTTCCTAGCTTGGATTAGACCGTTCTCAGCCCTTATGACAAGATCATACACTGTTGGAAGGTTATTCCCACCCAATGATTGGATCATAATAGCACTATCACTATTGAGGGCTCTCAAATAATATAGGAAAGCATGTTGACTCGATGGCCTAATGGTAGCTGGTATTCTATGCCACGTTCTTTGAAATCTAAAATTGAAATCCATCATGTATTCTTGAGGTGCTCTTTTGATAGTAGTTAGCTGCTCAACTAATGAAAGATGGTCTGATTTGTCTTCAAACTGATTGGTCAAGGCTTGATCCAACCCATCCCAATCTGCAATAGAACTAACTAGTAAACTTCTGAACCATTGCAAAGCTTTGCCCTTAAATGAGGCTACCAACAATCTCACAGCAACATTATCTTGGGTTATATTATGCAGGGCACAAAGGGATGCTACATCTCTTATATGCTCAATAGTTGAGGTTTGATCCTCTCCTGTAAACATAGGCAAGCTCTTGAGGGCTGATATAGGTATGTCATCATGCTACTGCAAATTTAAAGGATTGCCTTGATTGAAAGCTACAAAAGGATGCAATCTGGGTTGAGCCATTAGAGGATTTAAGGGAACTTGAATTGTAGGGGCTTCTTGTATGGGCAGTAGTACGTGTATTGACTAGATTGGGGAAGCACTTGTAGGAATGTGTGTAGGCTTAGGAACTAGATTTGGAGTAAGATTTGTAGATTTTGATGCACTAGCTTGGGCTGCTTTAGGCCTCCTTTTGACAGATGGAAGCTCTGCATACACAAAAGGATTCTTACTCTACCTGGTTGGAATCCCACTCATAATCTTAGGGACTTATCTGCATAAAACACCATTAGAGTTACCAGGTATGACTTCAAAATACTGTCACTCTGCTCATACCAAACAATAACTTGCTATAAACTTTCTAGGAAATCAGACCCATTGAGTCTTCAGTCCCACCGGGTCTTCCAAAAACTGTTGTCACAAGGGATTGCACCCGTGATGGCTAAGTATGGAACCTAGCAATCTCGTGAAACATGGGAATACTCTTAGGATGTGGGACTGCTTCACTAAGAATAAACCTCTAGATTAAGGGCCGACTTTCCTGATTGTTTCACCTAAAACTAAACTGAACTTGAACGGAAAGGGAGAGAGATTGCATAAAATTGAAATAACTAAAAAATTAACTTAGGTGATTCACCAAACTGGATAGATCCACAAACTGAAAATAGACTCACAACGTAATCTAGCATATAACTTGAACATCACAACTCTTCCCAAATCTAATTCTTCCCTTAGAAAATAATCAGGTGCTGGTTGTAAATGAGAAGGGAAAATAGATTCCACAACTCAAACACATATAAATGCACATAGATTGAAACTTTAAGAAAAACCAGTGCTTGTAAACATCAAAATGAATGAAATATCAAGTAAAGGATCAAATTTCAATCACAATACATGACATCAAATTCATCAAATCAACTCACAAAGCTATAGAAAAAAAGCACAATTGCTATTAACTGGAATAAAAGGAGTCAAAATATCAAATTGCTTCTCCAAGAGCTACAACATTCACCTTGTGAGAATGGGGGAAAGAAGAACTAGCCTTCAATTACCAAAGGTGAGAGGCATATATAGGAAATCTGTAGAATCTGCATTGAAGACCACTCCTTGCCAAGAATAGAAAAACACAGCCACTAGGACCATGATCACACCACTCTAAAATTTGAATGCCCAATTCTCGAGAATCTAGGGAGAGGGAAAAATTAGGGACCCCTAAAAATGGACAGTCAAAGGGAGACCCAAAACCCACTAAGTCATGTCATAACTGATATTCTGACATCAGTTTATAAGAACACCGCATGTCAAATATCTTACAATGATAGGAACAATGACTTATAACATTAAAAACATAACCCCCACTCACTAAAAATGTGGATTTAAATATGTATTTTAGGAAAATCTCAACTCACTAAAGAGGAGAGCATCTAAAATATTTACATCTCAAATTGATCCACCTATCATAATATTCTAAACAAAATAATATCCCCCCACCCCACCATACATTAAAACAATGTGATGTAACATTTAAAACCCAAGTCAAAATGACTTCAAATGGGGACCTAGGGCATCAAATGTGATTAATATAATTACCGTCAAAAAGATAATTATATTAATAACTTATACAATATATCCATGCCTGAGAATTACATATTAAAAAGAGCTAAAAAGACAGCTCGACCCTAAAAGGGGAGACAAAAGGAAAGATGAAATTTTAAAACCCTCATTTTGAAATGGCAACTCTGCAAATATGGAAATAGAAACCCGGCACTTGGCATCCATTGAACTTCACTGTAACCCTGATAGCAACTTTCTATTTTGGAATTAGAAACATCAACAACATCTTCTTGGTTCAGCAACAATAAGAGGTAGGCATTTCGATGGGTTTCATTTTCAATAGATTGCATATTCTAAAATACATCTGGTGATGGGATTGGTTCATATTCATGATTGCATTTGAATACTACATCTTTGAATGGCATTGATGTACCCTTGGATTACTGTGATTTATTTGATTTCTTGTTGCATTAATAGGCCCGATGATCATATAATAGGGCATGGATGTTTATTGCTTTGTGTAATATCTTTGTTTGTGTTTCAATTCAAACCTGTGAACTTGAGGCTCATTCCTTGAGCTAGGGCACGGTACTTGCATTGCATGCTTGAATAAGCCTCAAAAACTAGGGCATCAGTAATAATTTTGTTATGGCATCAATATACTCTATTTATCTTCCTCTATTTTGAAACTAGGGCACAATTTGAATATGCACTCACTGTTTCATAAGCTCGATGACACATAGGGCTATGGCACATTTATTGAATTGCTTAAGATCATATTTGAAACCTACTGTGATGTTGATATAATGCAAACATATCAGTCTGGTTGAGCTTTACTTAGCATACTGGTACCATCGCTATGCTATGTTTATTTCCATGTTACATCTATCGAGTACCAAGCATATTGGACTGTTTACATATCCTGAGAATTACAATGCGTTGCATCCATGTATTACTTCTATGTTTGGGAAGCCTGAGAACACATAGATTGTTCATCGAGGGCATTGCATAACTGGAACATGTTATGACCTTCATGCTTGATTTGTGTGGTGTTTCCGCTGTTATCCATTTGTATTTGAAGAGCCTGTGAATATTGAAGCTCATACTTTGAGCTAGGGCATGGTTTAACAAAGGTCATAATATTGTGGTTATTCTCTATTGCAGCCCGAGATGCATATGCATTGATATCTTCAATATATTTGAATGTTGTAATATGTTGCCTCATAATTTATCCAAGCCGTGCAATGTTTATCTTTATCCACTATTTTGATTGTATTGATGCAAACATGGCTCTGTTTTTGTTAACAACCAAGCCTGAGAATAGTATGAACTTTGTTCATTGAGGACATTTGAATGTTGGCACTATTATTTGATTATCCTCCATTTATGTTGGCACCAGTTTATCAACCTGAGAACCATAAAATTGGGACATGGCCACTGTGTTGTTCTTTGCTTACTGTTTGATATATACACTAGCATCATCACTGATAGGAATGTGGACCACTGCTTATTGATTATCATTACACAAATGCCTTAACATTCATATCTCTATTTTGAAAACCTCATCTTATTACTTGTAACATGCAAATCCCATAGTGTATATACCAATGCCATGTCCTGAGAAACATCATGTTGGTATTGCCCATGTGATTATGCAGCTTTGATATAATGAAACTATTTCTATCAATCCCTAATCTATGCCTTCTCTGAGTATTTGCCATTTGATTTGTGCCACTAGTGTATGTTTACATAAAAAACCCATAGCAATGATTTTCACATGTTTATCACTTGGATTCCTAGGACATGGAAGTCCTCTTTTACTAGTTCATAATTGTAGATTATCATGATTTCATGTCATAGCATCATCATAGAATGCAGATTTGAAACACATGTATGCCCTAAATGTAATGCATTGAGTTTAATCTCTGAAACATCATTTGTTGTACCTTTTCTAAACTTGGATTATGTGCCCCCAGCATGTATATGCCATGTGAACACCTATGTAGCAGAGTGCCCTATCTGGTTCATAGATTTGTGTACTCTGCCATTAGATCTGTTTAGAACCAGATGCCAAGAAACCCTCTATAATTATTTTATTGATTGATGCTAGATCATCTGAATGTTCCCCCATTTGAACACACTATGTGTGCTCTTGGCCCTTTTTGGGGTAACAAATAGAGTACAATGAAATTACTCTATCGTTACCCACAAAAAGGACCCAGATCATTCATGGAACTCTTTATTGGATCAGCTTCCCTGTATCTGCACATGAAACAAACATGTTAGTGAAAACATGGTGCCTCTTTTGGTTCTTTGGATGATTCTCATGCACATGCCTAGAGCATAGCCTTTGTGAGAGGTGCCTGGCTAAGTGTGTATATGCATTACTATATATTGTGATACCAGCCATTGCATAGATCCATTGGATCTAACCCAAAACCCCTCTTCTTCTTCTTTGCAGGTTCTGGATCTTAAGAATTTCTGGACAGGATGGGCTTCGGACTTCAAAACCAGGCAATGTCTGGTACCCCAATGCAACATCTCTTTTCTGTATATTTACACTCATCTATTTACTTCTAGTAAAGGCTATGCTCACGGCCTGTATGAGCCTAGATAAATGTTTTCTCTTTTTAGTTTCTCCCTGCTTCTCTGCTCAAACAAATGCTACAGATAGATGTATGTGTAGATGTAGATGCAATTCATTTATTTTCCTTTTTCATATACTTTGCAATGAAATGAACACAAATCTAATCCAGATCACCCAATAACACAAACTAGGTTACAGTAGCTCATCTAGTAATTAGGCTTTCAAAATGTGTCAAAAATATGACAACAATGATTCAATATGGAAGTCCATGAACTATTGTAGGCCACCCTAGGAAGCATTGAAGGGTAAATAGAGGTGTAGTAGATAGTGTAAGGTATACCACACCCATGTATCTATGTTAAGAAATCAAAGTAGATGTTCTCTATAATATGAAAACTCCCAACTCTATCAATCATTTCTCAACAATAATAGGCATAATTGTACATGTCTTCTGTGGTTGTAGTTTAATCTACCTGAAATGATATTTCTTATTTGTGCATTCATAATCAATATATGTGT